>QKWP01002259.1:12613-56655 GCA_003550325.1 Gigaspora rosea
TTTTTTTTTTTTAAGTTTTTTTTTTTTCTTATGCCAGTTTTCTTTATTTTGTCTTTCTCTTTTTTTTAACCTACTTTTTTTTTGAAATTTTACTTTTTTTGTTTTTTATGTATCCAAATTAAAGTATGATGCTAATTATCATTAATAACGCAATGATCGATATAAAGCGATTTTGATTAGTTCGATGATAATCAATAATTGATTTACATCGATTACTTGCCTATTTTTTGTTATTAATCGATTTTTGATATATATCGATTTATAACAAATTAATCGATATATAACGTTTAATTTTAATCGATATAAATTAATTATACGTTATAAATCGATATATATCTGCTTAAAATATTTCGTGATGCTTGATCCACTAGTCCGGTTTGGATAATTTTACTACCAAAATATTCATCTCAATGAGACAATTCTAACAAGCCCAAAACTATTAAAATCCAAGCACAGGGTTATAATATCACTAAGGATTTGTATTATTTTATATATTTATATTGAAATTTATATATATAATAATACAAAACATTCAAATAAAAGGGCCAACTCTTTCCAATAATCACTTGGACCAAATTTCCCGACAGAAGAAAAACAAAAAGTTTTTTGTTGAAGCATTGATAGTAGTCACAGGACCTATAGTTTTTACAAAGGTCAACCTTTTCTACTCTAGGGGAACTCCTTTGATATATTCGGCATGCAAGCCAAAAGCATTTTAGTACATGATAACTGGCAGGAGGTGGTGCCCTTGTACGAAAAATTTTGGTGGAGTCATCATTTCTACTCTGTCGACGAAGTAATCTGTGAAAATATAATAATGAACAACAAAGAAATGAGTTTTTCAACAACACTTTCCTTTAAATTTCTTACAAGTGATTCCTTTGTATCATCTTTTCCGTCTTCCTGCCGTTTTTTCAAAATATTCAACAAAAAGTGGTGATTTGGCTTACCCCTTTCAAATAATCGGCAGTGTTTACTTTTCCAAATCTGGATGGACCCAGTAGAATGCAACCACATGATGTGTTTGTTTACGAATACAGTTTCGGTGCTACTCCATACGATGTTGCTTCAGTCGAATAGTTTAGGGATATCCGAGGTTGGACGTATAGTCAGAAAAAGATATTAGTTAAAGCATTGCTTTATAGTAGAGATATACAATAGTTGCAATTGTTATATAATTTTTATTCAACCTTTCACGGGTTATAATAGTGTATTCCCTTTTCTTTTTTCTATTGGTTTTTGTTTCTTTTTTTTGTTAAACTAGCCTTCGTGCTATACTATGTGGTTTTTTTCTTATTTGTTTTCCTCTTCTATTTTTCGTTTTTGTTCTTTTTTCTTTTTGTATTCTTGTTTTCTTGGCTTTGATCTTTTTTTTTTTGTTTAGGGCAGTATCATTAATCACCTGATTATTTTTTATTAGAGGCCTACCCCCTTCCTCTTCCTTAATATATAAATAGTCAGGTTCTTATATATAATTTCAACTTTTTTACCCCCCTCCCCCCCTAAAAAATCACCTGATTTTTGTTACTCCCCTTACCCTCTTTTTTTATTTGTTCTTAGTAAATTTCTTGTTAGTTAAAGGAATATGAAGAAGAGAAGAAGTCATTTTGCAGTGGCACTTAGGCTAGTTTAACATAGCCTCTAGTTTTTAGATTTGTCTTCAAATTAGTGCGGCAGGTTGTGCTTGAGCACCGTTAAGGCAGCCAGGTAATGTCAGATTTGCAAATTAGAAGTAAACAAGTGTATTATGTAGCAATATACTTAGTATCTTAATAAAATACTGGCGAAACTGCCTAAGTGAAAAAAAAAATACAAAACATTAATGATCTTGTAATCTTGTAATTGGATTTTAATGACATTGGGCTTGTTAGAATCATCTCATAGAGATGAACATTTTGGTAGTAAAATCATCCAAAACAGACCAGTAGAAAAGAAGTTACTTAATATTAAATAATATATATGTTGTACTCGGATTTGGAATTTGTCCCAATTTGGAATTTGGCCTAATCCTATCTCTAACACTAGCCCTAACCCTAACCCTAAAGTCACCTAAAGTCCTAATTCTGTACAAAATTCTTATCTAAGTAGTCCAATTCCGAATATTCCGAATTGGGTATCAAAGTACAGCATATATATTATATATATTATATACCATATATAATTTAATATATATATTATATATATTATATACCATATATAATTTAATATATATATTATATATATTATATATAGACATGATTGCTACCCTGACCCATGTATCTATGGTATAAATTATATGATAAATAGCATGCCCTAATAATTTGAACTATACTAGTCCTATTACTCTGATAGAACATACTTACAAGCTATTTACGAAAATTATGATAAATAGATTAAATAAAATTCTATTAAAAAAATATATTATTACTACACAATCATATTATACTTCTGCTACAATCAATAGTAAAGCCCATAAGAAAGCTAGAAAACTTATTAGAAAATGTAAAGAGTAAAAAGAAAAAGTACTAGTTGTTGTTCCAAGATATGTTTAAAGCATAAGATATAGTGCATATACTGCTTTTGGAAAAGGCAATAAAAAATTCCAAACAATTCATAAATTTGATTACAAGTATAATTCTAGCTTTCCCCTCCAAAAGATCAGTAATGTTTACTTCTTCCAAATTGAGTATGTGTCCTCGGATTGGAACTAGTGCCGTCACAAGTAAGTTTGGTTATCAAATAAACAATGAATGACATGTTATAGAATCGTAAAGGCATATGAAGAATTTCTTACCTGGTTACGAAGTTCGAGATTTTTATTGTTCATATAACACTTTGGTAGAAGTACTGTATTTGTTCAAAAATAAGCTACCCTTTTTGACCAAAAAGTTACACAAAAAATTGTAGGGTAACTTATTTTTAGATTGTTAAATTTTTCAAAAAATTAAAAAACATACTAATAAAATGTTGTTCAAATGGCATGAAATTTTTACTATAAGTATATTTCGTTGTGCTGAACAACTTTACTTAATTGAACTTTTGAAGTTTATATAGTAAAAAAAAGATTTATATATAGCGACTTTTAACGATTTCTTTAAAAATTTTTCTGAAAATCTGGGGGTAGCTTCTTTTGGAGATAGCTTATTTTTGAAAACCTACGGTAGTCTACACAGTGTTATATAATTTTTATAGTCTAGTGTAGGCTTAATAACACCTTTATAATCTATTTTTTCTTTGCTTTTTTTTTGGTATTTCTTTTTGGTTTATTTTTTGAATGTGTAATTTTGGTTTTTGGTTAGTTTGTTGTTGGATATTTAGTCTTGTTTCCCTATTTAATCTTCCTCTTTTTTTATTCTTCTTTATGAAAAGCTCAGAGAAGAAGTTTTTGAAAGAGTGAATTATTAAGCATAGTTAGTTTGTAACTATAGCTGACAGAAATTAACTAATTTATATGTAAGTTAGTGCAACAGGTTGTATCTAAGCACAAATTTTTGTAGCAAGTGAGGTCAAATTCTGTTGTTTTTATGTTATTATGTACTAGAAATAGTTATTTTTTTAGTAATAAAATTTAATCAGATTTGGCAAAACTGTCAAAGTTCTAAAAATAAAAAATACTACTATATATAGTGCTAAAAAATAAAAATTATAATACTACCAAAGATATATTTGTTTAAATATTATATATATATAAGAAAAAGCTATATCTAAAACAAACAATCTAGAAAGAAATTTCATTTCAAAATTTTTTCTAAAATTTATTTATTATTTATTTTACAGAATTTAAAACTTACTTGTAACTTGATTTTAATTAGATAGGTATATTTCTAAAATAGACAAAATAAATATTGCTAATCTTTTGAAAAGAGTAAGCCAAAATGTCCACTTTGTTAAAATTTTGAAAAAGCCAAAGAGGTAGTGAAAAAGTGTACCAACTTATAAAAATATAAGAGTATATATTTTGCTGAATAGCATATTTGACCAAAAGCATGCTTCTACTAAGATTTTCATATATTTTAACAAAAAACTCTAGAGTTGTTGTTCTACTACTTTTCTATAATAATAAAGTTTTCTACACAAAGCGTCAAATCTATAAAGAGATAGCTCTTTTTTAATTCTATTTCAGTTTTTTTTATATACAATCTGGAACTTTATATCCAAGTTGCTTTTAGATAGAGTTTGTTATATACAAGTATACTAATAGCAAAGTGTTTATAGATTAGTACTTGTAGAAAAGTTGGGACTAAGGATTATTAAAAAGAGTTCTTTTGTAGTTCTAGCTATATAGTTGTCTTTCTCTAATCTGGACCTCTATATACTGAACTTTTGATAACTGTAACTAAAACTTTCAGAACAAATATTTATATATATATTTTCTCTGGATATATCAAATTAACATAATAAATTTTCTATTCTGGATCTGAACTCAAGTTTATTAGTACATATAATCTTTTATTTAAATAAACTTATTTTGTATTATGAATAAAATTTATTCTATATAATTAATTAAACTAGTGTTTTAATCTGGATCAGATAATAGTAACCTGATGGATCAAATATTTAACCCAGATCATGATCCAGATCAGATAATAGTGATCTAACAGGTTAGATATTTAACCTGGGTCATGACCTGAGTCAAATAATAGATATTTAAAGTAATCTGTGAATAATAAATACAAAAATCAGAAAAATGCAAAAATTAGAAAAAATAGTATAAAACAGCTTTTTTTAAAGTTTTTTTTATACTATATATATTTATAGTATATAGCAGATTATGTATCAAATAGGTTTAATAAATTTTTTATCTTTTTTTTTTTATTATTAGTAACTTTTTATTTACAAAATTTTTATTAAAGTTTGGTTTAGAAAGAAAAATTTTATATTCTGAACTTTCTCTATACTGAACAAAATCTTTTGGGATGATCTATTAAGATAAAAGAGAGGCAACTGTATAGTCATATTTAATAACTTTTACTAGAAGAATTTCTGTTATATAGTATTACTAAACAAAAATATTTTTTTTATAATTTTACTATAATTTTTATTCTAATTCTAACTCTAATTTTAAGTAAATAATTTGTATTTTTAATTTTTTAGGAGTTTAAAAATTACTGCAAAAATTCCTGATAATTATAGGCCCAAAGGGTTTTGCACTTATGATTATCAGAAATTTTTATTAAAATTTTTAAGCTTACAGAAAATTCATGAATAATGCCCTAATTTATATTGTTTATACCTATTTATTATAATTTTCATATAATTATTTGTGACTGGGAATCTTTTTGTAAAAGATTTTTAGTCATAGTATAAGCTTGTAAAAAATTATAATAAATGTAGACAAATAGTTAAGCAGAGTATTATTTTATAAAAAATTATTTTAATAGTATAGCTATATATATTTTTCTGTCTAAAATAAATTAATTTTTTAAATTTTATTATAAAATTATATTTTAGTATTTAAATAAAAGTTTTCTTTATTAAATATATTGTGTTCCAAATATTAGTTTGTTTTAAATATTAATTGGCCAAAATTATTAGTTTAAACAAATTAATTTAAACAGGGCAGTTAGCCAATTGTCAATTGGAATAAATTTAGATTTAAAGTACAAAATATATAAGCTTATTTAATTAAAACTAAATTTAACTATTTAATAAAATTTTATAATACTAGATAATATTATTTTGAATAGAAGTCACAAGATCTAGTAGAAAGATCTTTGTTTATGAACTTGCAGCGCTAGCTTGGCTAGGATTTGGGGTTGATATTCTCTCAAAATAGAAAAATCTGGTACCCAGGTGCTGGTGCAGAACACTGTCTGCAGGGACCCTCGAGTAGGGTTGCTAGTGCAGGGTACTTGGCAACGCCAATGGTACAAAATACGAATGGTGCACCTGGCGCAGAGACGGTGAATAATATTGATTTGTATCGATAATATATAAAACGATATTTTTAGGCCAAATCATGGGGAAATCGATATTTTCGCAAATGTTAATGCAGTGTAACAATATTCACTTGGGCAAAATTAAAAGTATAATTTGGGCCAGGCAATATAAATTTGCTAACTTGAACCGTTGATAAGCTTCGGTAAAATAGACAATCAACAAATACGTCAAAAGAAAAAAGAAATTTAGAACTTCCCCAGGATCGCCACCAAATTACTAATAAAATTTTTTTGATCACATGAAATTATCCAATAATAAATCACGCCTTGGTGTAACGTAACACGATCATGAAGATCAAAACAAAACGTTCGTCTTCAAAAAATCTCTTTTTACTCAAAATTTTGCTTAAGAAACCGCTTTTCATGTTCTAACAAAAAAAATTCCTTAGATAATTTTACAAAATGCCAAACCTTTCTAACCCTAATTATAACCCTAATCCTAACATAAACAAACTCTAAAGAATTTTGTCGATATCACGTGATCGAAAAAAAATTGGTAGCGATGCTAGGGAAGATGAAATTTAGTTACTGATCACGTTATATCACGTTATCTGCAACTGTTGTACAAAATTTTGCATTCTAATTGGCCAATCATGAGTATATCGATATAAATCGATATCTTTGACCATACCGATCGATATTTTTGCAAAATCAAATCGATATTATTCACCGTCCCTGACCTGGCGTGCCAAACACAGGTATGGTGCAGGGTGGCGAGCCAATCATATTTAAATTTTATTAATACATTAAATTATTATGAGTTTACTAATTCTAGGGATGTTATCTGTGCTGATTTGGTTGTAGACTGTTATTCTGCTCCAACTGGTTAGTTTGTACTTAAAACCCGGTAGAACTCTGTTCGGAGCATATTTAAATAAAAACTGATTTTTGAACTCAATATATATAAATGCGTTAATAATTATGCAGTTTAATAAAACCTGCTATTGCTATTATTTTTATTTTTATTTTTTTTTGCGATCATATCACTATTACTTTTTATTAAAAGCAAATACATTTAAAATATACAAATTTTTGCATTATAATGTTTTTGCATCTATTCGTGATTTTTGTTCTTCATAAGACAGTAATTTTTATTAGTTATATCATGCCATATTAAATTAAAAAAAGAAAAAGTCAAATAAAATTGATTTTTGTTCGTCCATCATAAGATAATAATTTTTTTTCGTCATAACAATAGTCAGAAGTTTATTACAAATTGCTCACCCGGTATATTTCAAACTCGTTTGGAGCATAATTTAATAATAGAAATCATGTGTTCGCAAAAACTCAAGTTCTATTGGGTTCGGTTCCAAACAGGGTTTCAGCAAGCAGGAGAATGTCCCTAACTAATTTTCTCACACTTCTGAATTGTTTTTACTAAATATTCATATATTGGAGTATCGACATTACTGGTATTAATCAATTTTGGTATTTAGTGAAGTGTGGGAGAAATTAGTTATAGTCAACACTACTATCGATTTCCTTTTTTTATGTAATCGAAGCAAAGCAAATCCCATAAAATCCACATGTTCCTGATTTAGCATAACAATTGTTTATCAATAGACAATATAAAATATTTGATTTAGTAGATGACCAGCAATTAATTTGCCGATAGATTATCTTAAAAACAATGAATTTACAAACAACTTATTTTATAAAGATTAATTTACAGAAAAGCTCATTCACCGAGAGTTTATTTTACCAACAACTCATTTTACCAACAAGTTTTTTATAAAATGTACTAACCTTAACTTTATTACTAAACCAACAATAGTTTGAATTACATTGTTGGTAAAATGAGCTATTGGTAAAATAAACTGTTAGTGAAATAAACTTATCTATGAATTAATCATTAGCAAATAAGCTTGTCTATAAACTTATTGTTTGTAAAATAAGCTGCTGGTGAAATAATACGAATATAAGCTGGATTCTGATTTTAGTTTGATCAAACTATTTAAGATAAGTTACTTCTTATTTAATTTCTTATTTACTTTAAATTAATTATATTAATCGAAATATTTAAGTATACTATTTAATTTCATCATATTTGCATTATTCAATCTATGAGTGTAATAATCATTATTATAATACAATAGCATGTATTATTAAACTTGAATTAGGGATTAGAAAATAATGCGCATGTATATAGTAGGTTATAACTGAAGTTATTCAGGAAGATAGATGTTTTAATAGTTAATAATGATAAAGAGGGTAAGATTATTCTATTTGATAGATTATTTTATTATATATATTACCTATTTGTGACAATAATTGTGCTAGTAAAACTTCTCGCACACTTATAACTTTTGAAATTTATCTTGTGTAGTAACTGAAATTAAATTAATTTGAAAATAATTAAGACAACGAATTGGTTTTGTTCAACTGAATTGAAAAAATTGCTTCTTGTACAAGTTGTCCAATTTTTAGCGAATAATTGTAAAACATAAACTATATAGTGCAATAAATTAAAAAATGTATAAATGTATATATTAAATTTGATTTAAATTATATATCGTAAAAATTTAATTTTATTTTTTAATATGGTGCACCACTAGGTGCACCTATGCACCAAAAAATTTAATGGTGCACCAATGGTGCACCACTAAATTTATATATGCACCAGCAACCCTACCTTCGAGGCACCTGGGGGCTATCAGATCATAAATATGGCCTCTTCAGAGGATCTCCCGATAAAGGTTATGGCTTGGTATAGTAAGTCAAGATAGGGGTTGGGGTTTATGGTAGGAACTCGATAGTTGGGGACTAGATACACACTGTTACCTGGAATAAATAAGTCTGGCGAGGTGTTTGAAGAAGGAAAAAAATATTATTTTGAATAAAAATTAATTATATTTTAAATTTTTTAGTTTTATTTTTTTATATTAATAACTATTTACTTTACTAATCTTTAAAACAAGAATTATTAAAACTATTTAAAAACTATTATTAAACCTATTTTAAAGACTTATTAAAACTATTTTAAAAATTATTATAAAACTATTTTAAAAATCATTTTTAAAACCTTTTTAAAAATTATTTTTAGAACTATTTAAAAATATTTTTGAAACTATTCAAAAGATTATTACTAGAATTATTTTAAAAATTATATTAAAAATAATTCTAAAAATTATTTTAAAGATTATTTCAAAGCTATCTAAAAAATTATTACTATATATAAATTTAATTCAAAATTATATACAATATCAAAATTTTTTACAAAATATTAAATAATTTATTTAAAAACTATAATTCATTTTTAGTTTTTTTTTGCAAAATAGAGTGTGTCAATTAAAACAGCCTATTTTAATAATTTTTTAAAAAATAAGTTTTTATTAGATTTATATAAATTTTGATATGATTAACACTTTTCAATTATAAATGAAGATTGATATGCATAATAAAAAATCAAGATAATGTAAAAGAAAAATTATATAAGGCTGTGTAGAGCCAACATATCACAAGATTACTTATAGTCATATGTTATCTTTAACCAATCAAATTATGAAATTTGATTAATCCTGGATTAGTTTAAAAATCAAAACAAATACGGTAATTAAGCTCAATTATCTCAAAATAAGATATATGTAAAAATAGGCTGTTTTAATTGACCACACTCTAGATTATTAGCTTGATTAAGACTACTATTAAAACACTCAAATAATTTTTTATTTTAAACTTATTAAGATAATAAAATTCTAATATTAATATATTGGATTTACTCTTTTGTACAAGATTTAGTACATTTTAAAAAATGCATTAAAATTTTTATAAAAAATTTTTTTATATATTGTATTTTTTGTAATTTTCAATGTACTAGATTTCGCATATTGGTAAAGTTATAATTTATTAATATATTTTTGCAAATTAAAAGTTTTAATGAATAAAAAATTGTAAAGGCTTGTTATAAAAAAAATTATTATTAGTTATATTGTAACAATTATTACTTATATTATAAGCTTTTTTTAAAAATTTTACAAATTATTACTTTACATAGTAAGTTTAACTAAAGTTTAAAAAATTTTTTGCTAATTAAATTTTTTAAATTCTTAATCAAAATTATAAATATTTATTATCTAATTTTAAATGCAAAATTTTTTTAATACAGTACTAAATTAGTATATCTCAAGTTATATTACTTTAAATTTTAAAAAAATTACATCTAGTTTTTATATATAAATTGGATATAGTAGTGATATAGTATTTACTAGCATAAATTTTAATTACTTCTTATATATTAATCTAATCTTAAATAAAATTTTATAATTATAACTAACAGACTTATATTTATAACTTTATTAATAGTTTAAATGAATTTATTTAATAAAAAATTTTTTATAATCAAAAATATTTTGTAAAATTACTAGTAAAGATGCTAAAAATTAGATTAAACTAGCAATTAAAATTTAAAAAAAATATATAAAATTTAAAAAGCTATATAAGCCATGAGTTTTTAAAAACAAGTAGCCCAGAAGTTAAAATATGATAAAAAAATATTAATAAAGTAGCTAATTTTAAAAATTAATAGATAATTAAGTTTAATCATGTACTAAATCTAGTACAGGTAAATCCTATCCATTAATTACGAACGTAATAGCAAAAAATTAAAAATCATTATTTTTATTATTATTTAATTTGGAAATAAATAAATTCTTTTTTATTGATAAAAAAATTTTTATATTTTAAATACAAAATTTAAGGTTAAAGTATTTTTTTATTAATAATAAAAAATTTTTTTATATTTTTTGATACAAAATTTAAGGTTAAAGTATTTTTGATAAAATATTATATATAAAATCATGAGATTTTATATAGATTGATAAACATAGCCTTGTCAAAAAAGCACGGGTTGTTTATTGTACTCATGAAATAAATAAATATTATTATAGGTTTTTTTTTTAAAAAGATATTAATTTTGTATAAATTAAACTGGGTAGTTTGGATTAACATAAATATTTATATAAAAGTTGTATGAACTATATACAATATATATATGTTGAAAACAAAATTGCAATATATAACTAAAGAATAATTATTATATAAAAAAAAATATGTGCATACTAAAGATTGGCTACTATGCTACAAAATATTGTATTATATATACTTGGCTTGAATAATAAAAATTAGAATATAAATTTACAAATCTTTAAATCTTTTATATTTACTTTACAAAAAATATATATTTAGACGTAAAAACTTAAATGAATATTTTTATTATGATGCTTTTAGTATTTTATATTTATATGTGTATTATTTCAAAAGCTGGCTAATTAATTTATGCCAAATAAAAATAATTTACTCTCAAAAAATATTTTTCAAATCTTAAAAACCAAATCTAACATCTAATTACATGTAGGTACACTTTGTTAGATAAGAGTTATGGGTGTATATAAATGAATACTCGGTAATGCTAGGAAAGTTCCATTAATTAGACCAAAATATTGAGCCAAAAATTTATAACAATTGTCGGGTAATGTAAATTATTAACATATCGATATATATCTGATATGATGTACGTTTATGACATTAATGAAAAAAATTTATTTGACCTTCGAAAGCATAAATTTAAATCTTTTTAGGATCTTAAAAAATTTTTAATAATTTCGAAAATTCTCAAAAAAAACATTTTAATAAAACTTTGCAAATTTTACAATAAACGTTTTTTTTTTAAATACAGTATATATATTGTGTATCTTTGATACGTTACGTAACTGTAACGCAACTTTAACGCACATGATACTCATTTATAAATATAGTGATATTTTTTTAGGTAGTGTCCGAATCAAAAGTGATACAAAAGAGATTAAATTAGAATAAAAATAATAAATAAATAAATATCTATCAGTTGTGAAACGTAACATTTCACAAAAGACCCCTGCAATACCGGAATTGTTAGTAAATTACAAGGGTGAACGGGTATTTGGGGTATTTGGGGTGCGGGTACCAAAAAATCATGTACCACAACATAATTAGCCAATACATAAATAGAGAAAACAAATTATTCAATTCTGTGTTCCATCTCTTTCTCCGGTTTTGTTGATCATAAAAATTCTTTTTTTTTCAAAATGGCTACAAACATTCCAAACGAAATTTTACAAGCTATATTTAAGTTTGTTGACGGTAAAGATGAACGAGATTATGGAACATTATTTAACTGTGCATTAGTCAACCGACAGTGGTGTAACAATGCGATTCCTATACTGTGGCATGATCCTTTCTACAGAGAAACAAGTGATAGCGTGATAAAGACATTAATGTCATTTCTTGATAATGATCAATTACAACAACTTGATAAAATTCGACATAGACTTCCTCTTATTGAAAATAAAAAATTTGATTATCCATCATTTATTCGATGTATAAATTTAAACATGCTTTGGGAATCCCTTTACGTCTTGTATTCACCAGCATCTTTAGAAGCACAAGATACGGAAAATACAGCAAATAATGGAAATAATGGAAATAATGGAAATAATGGAAGTAATGGAAATAATGGAAGTAATGGAAATAATGCAAGTAATGGAAATAATGAAAATACGGCAAATACAGCAGCAACTACTACAAATTCAACAAGTGCTCAACCTCCCAGCGACCCAGACTTGTTTGAAGATATTAAATTAACGCTTACGGTACTTTTGAAGATGTTGGCACAAAAAATCACCAATGTTAGAAGATTTAAAATTAATCTTAAACTTCATTCATCCAATGTTGAAGACGCTCAAAAAGGCGAAATAAAAAACAAGATTTTGGAACTTTTGTTAGAACCTGAAATTAGTGATCTTTTAAGATTTACGACTGAGTTACAATGGTTTCAAACAAAACCTTACAAAGGATACATGCCTCAACTCGCCGGGATCTGTTCAAATTTGGTAAAAGCATAGAAATTTATATTAATATTATTAATCTCTTTTTGTATGCAATCCACTTCTCAATTGAGTTTTCCTTTTTTTTTTTTTTTTTTTTTTTTTTTTTTTTTTTTTTGTAAATTTTAAATTATTTTTTACGTAAACTAACTAAAAATAAATTTATATATATAAATTTTACGTAGGAAAAATTAATTATCAGTCTTGGTAATTTTGATGAAAGTCAAACGGACGATGCAACAGCATTTATTAAGGCACAAACACATTTGAAAGAATTAGAAATTTTTAATTGTAGTTCTGGTATCCAAAAACTTATTTCATTTTCACGAGATCAAGTTTTATCCATACAAGTTCTTATTTTATATCACGTAGATTTTTATGGTTGTGGACCGTTAATTAGTTTAACAAAATGTGAAAATTTAAGGCATTTGTCTTTTCGTTATTGTACATATATTCAAAAAGAAATGTGTAATCCTTTGTTTTCAGCTAATTTCCCTAAGCTCAAAAAGGTCGAAGCACCATTTACTTCATGCCCTGTACTTGAAGAATGGGCTAAAAATTATTCCAAGTAATGAGATGATTTTGGTTCATTATATAGATTTACAAATCAATTAACAGTTTTTATTAGTTGTTAAATTGCTTATTACGTTGTTTATCTAGTTATCCTTTTTTTTTNTTATTTCTTTTTTTCTTTTTTTCTTTATGAAATTTTTCGGTTTTTTTTTTTCAGTTTTTCGGTGATCGTACTAAGTAGATATTTATATAAATTTCTTGATTATGTATGTCTATGTCTTTTAAGTATATAATATAGCTCCTTGCAAGTTGGGATTTAATTAAAAAAATATATGAGTCAAGTGTCTGTTTTTTTTTTTCTGAGTGAATTATACGTTTAAGTTAAAATCTATTAGTGCTATGTCTTTTATCCATTAATTTAGATCTTGTTCATATGATTCTTTCGACAAAAGAAATGAAGAAATAATTATTAATTAAGATTACGATAATTAATGAAGTAATGTTTTGTTTATTAACTTATAGTCTCAATTTATTGTTATATTTTTGATTTAAATGCGTTTCATTATTTCATCATATCAAATAAAAAGATAATTAATTATTTAATTTAAAAAGTTTGCAAAAATTTCCGCATTGAAAATTTACTAAATTATTATCTTAATATTGAAAAACAAGTACCGATATTATATAGTCAAACCGTGACCATATGAGTATCACCACTAGGGTTGTTAATGAAGTGACGTACTCCGGAGCTGCTCCGGAGTGAACCCAACCCAACCCTAGCCACCACGATTTAAATTTATAATTTACCGGGAATGATCCTTAATAAATCGAACGGGACTGAATTAATTTGAAATCTCGATTCTAGATTTTCATTTGGCGAACGATCTTGCCGTAAGAATTTGTCAAAAAGTGTTGGGAGTGAAATGTTAAATATTACTAGGACAACAAGCTATATAAACTTTTTCTCAAAAAATCAACACAGTAAATATAAAAGGATTTTAAATTTGTTGTGTGATCATTTGCGGAAATATAGTCCGATAGAGTTCTAATTAATGTATTTAGAATATGAACCTCAGGGTTGGCTTTAATTTAAGATAACCATTACATATATTGTTTATTTTAGCTGAAAGTTTTTCAATTATTAAAAAAAAAAAATTATAAATATTGATTGGGCAAATATACTGTAAGTTTTTTTTTTCTTTTACATAATAATATATAGTTATTGAATGCGTAGCAGACAAAGAACTCCAGTTATTTGGTAATTTTCTACACTTAACGTTAAAATAGTTTTCACGCTGATTTTATAATCTCATTATACACAAATCAATCTAATTTATTTATTTTCTATCACTAATGTTACAGTCATTACATAGATTAATGGTTTTTTTTATAATCTTAGCATATTTTGTATTAATATATTGGAATGATTTTTATGACTGTATTATAATACTATTATTCAAATTCGGCATTCGATCATGAACTTGATCAAATTTTTTTCAAAAACTTCTGGCAATGATGGTTCCGAATGCTCAAATACAATAGTCCCAATAAAATGATGAAATAATTTTGTCGATGTATTCACCTGGCAAAATTTTGACAATTAACAAAACTATTAATAGCGAAAACCTTGATGAATCAATCTGAACAATAAATATATCAACAAGCTTCGTTATAACAACCTCCAGATTTGCTGAATCTTAAATTTTTTTATAAAATTTACCAGTTCGTATAAAAACTTTGTAATTTTTTAATTGATAACATATCAAATCATTTAATCATTTCTCAAATATTTGTACAAATCGTATCATTAATTATTTTCATTTATTCATTGCTTGTTGGCACACAAAATTGGTTTTATTAATGTTCATTATCATTTTTTAATGTACTTGTTTTAGATTCAACAAAGGACGAGTTTGTATTTTGCAAGTGAAAAAAATCAAAAGCGAAAGAGAAAAAAGGTCAAGCATAAAAAATATAAAAATTTTTTATTGTTGTTTACATCAGTTAATTTCGTCGCCGTAGAGTATCGGATAATTGTCTGTATTTTTTTTACACATCAATAATGCAAGCTTGCTAAATCGTTTAGAATAGCTATAGTATATATACAAAAAAAAACGAAACGAAAGCCTTTTAACCTTACTAGGATGTTTCAGAGCTAATGTTCAGATTTTTGATTTTGAATTAAATCAGTACGTATTTATTTCAAATCAGTGCTCTATAAATCTTATTTATTTTCGCTTGTAAGCTTATTTACCGGTATATAATAATGGATACTTTTACGATCGTATTACAAAAATATGTATCAAAGTAATGTATGTATAGATGCAAACCAAAAAAAAATTTACGAAAATATGTGTGGTTAACAAAAACTTATAAAATTTATCTAAAAAAAAATTTTCAATTTGTCATTCATGTTTTGGTTCATACGTATTAATTGTATGCAAAATCAAATTAGATAAAAAACCAGACAATTTACTAATTTTGTTTTTTTTTTTTTTTTGATTTAAAAATCTTCAAAATACAGGAATTTTTATGCCTTATAACGATAATAAAGCTATAGAAGATGGTAAGTTATAAAATTAATGAATCAAATGAACCGAATAAATAGTTCCAGTATATTTATAATAAATTTTGAATTTAGAAACTCGTTATTTGGACTTATAATTTGAGTCTATCAAAGGTTCGTACGAACAAGGATTAATTTCTTTACGATATTAAAAATCCTAAAATTTTAGATAATAAGGTTTAACCAGCCTATAAAAAAACGCCGCCGTTCTACTAGTTATATAAAGAATGGACTAATTACTAAAATAGTATAGCATTTAGTTTATTTTGACTTTCTAAACTTTTATAAATATATACAGTGCTTTGTTCGAAGAAAAAACTGAATATAAGACGTCTCTAGCTATCTTAAGTAAAGTGGCTGGAACAGGTGATGTACAGCTATGGCATGGATAAAATCTTAAGCTGTCTAGTAGCTTGTATTATCAAATACTGTGGCCTCAGCCCTTATCCTGAATAAGGTAAACTTCAAACTTCAAACTTGTTAAAAAAAAAAACTACGTACGAATATAGTAGATACCATACCATATTGATTAACAGTTAAACTATCTTTATTATCAAATTACGTAAAAGTCAAACTATTATAAAACTAAAACAATATGTCAAATAATATTGCTATTGCATATTGGCGATATTGATGATAGTTCAGTTTCATCTTCAATTAATAAAATCTAATTCAAGTGGTCGGCAGAATATGGGATGAAAAAATATGGGAACCACTATTCCATTCGATGAAATATCGTCTAGGCAAGGAATACTAATTGTAATTAGAGCTCACTGATTCTTTTATTTCGAATAATTTAGAACTGCAAATATCTATTCGAATATTCGACGAATGACTGACATTATTCGAATAAGTACGTCATATAATTGTTTATTCGAATATTCGATGAATCCGAATATTAGGGTTTTTCAGAATTAACATTTTGAAAATTAATAGGAGTTTGAAGTCCTATTTCTGTTTTGAATTCAGAAAATTAAATAGAAGTTATCCGGAGATAAAGTAAGTAAACTTTTTTTGTTTGGTGATTAGGTATAGAATTTCGAAAGAAAATTTACATAATAAAAATAAATAGGATTTATAGATCACTGATTTCGAAATAAATATGCCAATAATTTAATTCGAAATCAGAAACCTAAGTATTAGGGGAGTTTCGGAGTTAACTTATTATGAAAATAAGTGGATGTTCGAAAACTCTTATTTCTGTTTTGAAATTTCGAAATCACAAAATTAAATAGGAGTTATCCGGAGATAAATTAAGCTAACTTTTTTTTGATAGAATTTCGAAAGAAAATTTACGATCGTAAAAGAATTCATTATTATTATATAAATAAGCTTAATAGATCATTGATTTTGAAATAAACACGTAACACTGATTTAATTCGAAATCAAAAACTTGAATCTTAGCGTTAGGTCTTGCCTCTGGATCAATCTATTATTCGAATAACGAATACGAAACTCTAATCTTAATAGAATCACATTTAGTCAATGAATATTCTAGTTGTCCACAGGACAAATAAAAATGTTAGGTTTCTGATTTCGAATTAAATTAGATTAGTGCCCGTATTTATTTCGAAATCATTGATTATAAATAATATTTCGAAATTCTATATCTAATCATAACAGATGTCTTTTTCAATTTTTAACAGATGCCCTACAATGGTTACAATGTTTAGTGCATCGAAAGTGCATTAGGGGTGCGTCAAGTGTAACCCAGGTTCGCATAAGGAGAGCTTCTTCCTGCGTTACGAATACAAAGTAAAAATATATCATAATTGGAAATTTTACTCTCCTTATGTGAACCTGGGTTACACTCGACGCACCCCTGATGCATTTTTGACGCATTAAACATGGTAGGGCAGCTGTTAAAAATCGAAAAAGCCTAATCATCAAATAAATAGTTAATTTTCTGATTTCGAAATTTCAAAACATAAAGGATTTCAAACACCCACTTATTTTCAAAATAAGTTAACTCTGAAACATCCTATTGGCAATGATCAAACATAGATCGTGAAAATATGGATTCCTGAAGTATCATATTATTGACGAGGTCTTAGGGATTGAGAAAATTGTTAATGCTAAAATTAATTAAATATATATATATATATAAAAAAACATATTCAAGTAATTTTCCTCAATTTCCTTAGCTTATTGTTATAAAGTTTATCAATTGATATTTTAAAAGTTTTCACGTTATAGTCTAAAAAAATATAAACAATATAAGGCCACATAAAGATAATTTGTTGGTTCTCATAATCCGGCCGGGTCATATTTTGGAAATTTTTTGAAAAAAATTTTTTATGTTTTAATAGTCGGGATTTCAAAAAAAATTTTTTTAAAATAAAAGTTCAGGTCATTTTTTTGTCTCACGTTATGAGAACCAAAAATTAACTTTATATGGCCTAAACCTATGATGAATCAAGTTTTGACACTGTTTTGACATTACCATTGTTGGCATCTCTAGCGCGTACGCACGTACTTACATACGTATTTCAGCAAAAAATACGTTAGAGATTTCATACTTTCAAGTTATGTCGCACATACGTACTTGATTGAAGAAAACAGGTCAGATACGTGAAATACCGATAGCTCACAGCCTCAAATAGATAAAGATTTCAGAAAAAAAAAATTCTTTACTATTTATGAGATCGATCAATAATATTACAATTTAATAAATTGGGTAGATTCTTTAGAACATAAATGAATTAAGATGCAGAAAAAACGATAAGCTAGAAATAGAAAGTCTATAATAATAATAATAAAAGAAAGCAAATTCTAGTATCACGACTAAATCTGTTTACATTAATTGGATATTGCTTATTTTTATTGTTTACCATTTCACAAGATATCAAAAATTTTAATTTATACGATATTTAATATCGATATATGAAAAAAATATATACATATGTGCAAATAATAATAAATAAGTGTAAACAAATAAATAAACATACTTATAATTTAGTTAATTTTCTAAATAAACTTAACTTTGTCATTTTTTTAATATGATAAAGGTAGAAAATAAATAGTCCGTTTATTTGGGTACGGATAAGCCAGTATAACCATTAGCTGCACAATTAATAATGAGTTCTAAAGAATAAATGAGTTACGTATTACAACTTTAAAAAGCCTGAAATTGCATGTACCAATTTAAAGCACAATATCTGATATATACTTACCATAGACAGAAGGTGATTGATTGGCTTTTAAATGTTCAGCTGATATTGGACACTTAAAGCAACTATGATATAATTGAATTGATGCAACTATTCATAAAATAATTGGATAACTAATGGTTCACATGAATACTTACCTTGCATATTCATTGAAGGACTGTTGGCATGTACATTTCATTGCAAGTTCTTGAGATACATCTTTGATCGTATCCTTAGTAGAGTTGGTACAAGCCAGAAGTGTATAATCCGCTGTTATACACTTTGTACAATCTTCATTTGTAGCCGCATATATCATTATGACCGAAATCGCCAAAAACGCGAGGATTGAGACTACAAATAAATTAAATTTGATCATTTTTATTTTTTTAAAAAAAATATATATAATTCAGAAAAATGTTCAAGTATATTTAATTAAAAAAACTAATTCAGAAAAAATGTTCTTTAAGTATATTTTAAAAAAAAGTTAGGCCCGTTCAAAGCAATGAAAAATTTTATAGCTTTTATCAATTACTTATTTAGGTATCTCCGGCTGAAGAATATTCGAATCCTGTTCTTGGCGACCGAGATCTTATGGCTTAAAATGCTTAGCAATTAAATTGGACGAACGGATAAAAAATAAACAACGCCCGCCCATTACACACGTGGGACGATCATCATAAAAAAATAAAAATCAAAAAAATTTTAAGTTAGCACTATAACATTTAATCTTACCCTTATTTTTGACTAGTCACAACATTCTGTAAATAAGATTTGATTGATAAAACATATAACAATTTCTAATTTCTGAATGATTCTTGAAGAATTATCATTGACAATGATCGTGCAATTAGCTGTACACGATTTATATACGTATAAGTAAATAATGTACGTACGTACGTACAGTACGTTTACGTATATATTATAGATATATTTGTTTTATTGCACGGATTGCATCTGAAATAACTGAATTGTGTTACATATATATTTGTTATAATGTTACCTTTTCTACGTACGTACGTACTATACATCTTAATTATATAAGAGAAGATTATAATAGAATATGAACCGATATATCACATCTTTAGCTTGGCGTCAAACATGTGATCCTCAAAAAATAACACCAGGATGGACAAGTGGGAATAAGGACGTCGACGATTGTATTAAAGAACTTCTACTTATCACAGATTATGAAAATGTAATCGAATGGATTCCTTTCAATAGATTAGCAAATATTCAAAAAATTGGTGATAACTTTTCAGCAACCTGGTTAGATGGAATACGTAATGCAGATGATGAAAGTGATGAATATAATGAATATGATGATGAATCTACACGGCTTTGTCATTTACGTACTCCATCATGTAAAGTGGATCTTAAAATATTACATGGTTCTCAAGATTCAGTAGATTTTTTAAGTAAAGTAGGTTGAAAATTTAATTTATTATACATATTTCTTGATAATATTATTGATACTATATATATTTATAATTTATATCTATAGGTTTAAAGATTTCTTACAATCATATCTTAAAGTATATGGTCTAACTCAAGACACTACAACAAATGAGTATATGTTGGTTTTCGATTTTGAAAGAGATTCATATAACGGAGAATGTGCAAATTGCAACCGATATAACACATCTAAAGCTTGGTGTCAGACATGTGATCCTCAAAAAACAACACAAGGATGGACAAGCGGAAATAAAGATGTCGATGATTGTATTAAAGAACTTCAACTTAAAACTACATACTACGAAGATGTAATCGAATGGATTCCTTTCAATAGATTAGATAATATTCAAAAAATTGGCGATATCTTTTTAGCAACCTGGTTAGATGGAATACGCAATGTAAATTATGGAAGTGATAAATATAATGAATATGATGATGAATCTACACGGTTTTGTCATTTACGTACTCCACCATGTAAAGTGGATCTTAAAATATTGCATGGTTCTCAGGATTCAGTAGATTTTTTAAGTAAAGTAAGTTAAAAATTTAATTTATTATAAATATTTCTTGATTAATATTATTAATATTATATATTTATAATTTATATCTTTAAGTTTAAAGATTTCTTACAATCAGAACTTAAAGTATATGGTCTAACTCAAGACACTACAACAAATCAGTATATGTTAGTTTTCGATTTTAAAAGAAATTCCAATAACGGAGACGGAAAATGTACAAATTGCAACCGATATAATACATCGCTAGCTTGGTGTCAGACATGTGATCCTCAAAAAACAACGGAAGGATGGACAAGCGGAAATAAAGATGTCGACGATTGTATTAAAGAATTTCAACTTAAGACTACTCAATATGAAGATGTGATTGAGTGGATACCTTTTAATAGATTAATTAATATTCAAAATATTGGTGATAGCTTTTCAGCTACCTGGTTAGATGGAATACGTAAAACATTTCGTAATGGCAGCACTTTCGCCGACGATTGTATTAAAAATTTTCAATTTAAGACTACTCAACATGAAGATGTAACCGAGTGTTTACCTTTTAATAGATTAGCTAATATTCAAAAGAATTATGATAAATTCTTTGCAACTTTGTTAGATAGATTACGTCTTACAAAAAGTATAAATAGACAGTTACGTATACCATCATACAGAGTGGAGCTTAAAATGTTAACTAAATCACATAACGTAATAGAAATGACAAAAGAAGTAAGATAAAAGGTTTAAATTACTATCGTAATGCACTATTGTTTATTCCCGGGTTCTTATATTTTTATACTATTTTTTTCGCGCTTATTGTTCGGATCTCTGATTCGGGTTAATCCGACGTCTTTATTTATATACATCTTTTTTTAATGATATAACGAGTTTTTTTAAACTGATAGAAATTACTAAAAAAATGGTCTGGGTTGCTGGCTAGAAAAATTAAGTTAAAAAAATAATATAAAAGTATAATAAGAACCGGGAAATAAATCAGTTATTGTCGCAGATCATAATTTAAAATGAAATCTACATTCTATACTTAACCTGCTAGCCTTCTAAAACCCATTAATACTTGTTTATTATAATTTTTTTTTTAAAAATGACCATAACCCTAAACCCCTAACCCTAAAAAATGCATCCCAAAAAAATTTAGTTTTCGAGATTTTATACTATCATTTCATTTTAATCTGGATTTCATTATGATCTGTCACAGTTATTTCTCACTTTGTTGACTATAGCATACACATATCGCGTGTTATTAATTCATTTTATAATTATATTTATAAATATTTAATAAGCTCGCAGATTATGTGCGGTTAAAGAACCTTAAGGTACATGGACTAACTCATGATATTGCAAACAATGTATATATGTTGGTATTTGATGAATTTGGTTTTAAAAGAAATCCATCATGTGGAAAATGTGAAAATTGCAACCGAGCCAACACATCGCCAACTTGGTGTCAGACATGTGACCCTCAGAAAACAACACAAGGATGGACAAGTGAAAATAAGGATGTCGATGATTGTATTAAAGAATTTCAACTTAAAACCACAGATTATGAAAATGTAATAGAATGGATTCCTTTTAATAGATTAGATAATGTTCAAAAGATTGGCGATAGATTTTCAGCAACCTGGTTAGATGGAATACGATATCTGGATTGTATATGTGGAAATTATTCACGGTCACGTACACGGCCATGCGTCATTTCTCTTAAAATATTAGCTAGTTCACAGAGCTTACTTAACGTTTTGAAAGAAGTAAGAATATATTATTTTATTATGTAGTTAATTAATATCGTGTATACTTAACTTTTATTATATTTATATAAGTTTAAAAATCATGTGCAGTTAGAGGGTCAAAAGATTTACGGGTTAACTCAAAACATAACCACAAAAGATTATATGCTAGTATTTGATGAATTCGGTTCTAAGAGGCATAGAAATAACGGGGAATGTATAAATTGCGATCGATATAACACATCTCTGGCTTGGTGTCAGACATGTGACCCTCCGAAAATAACACAAGGATGGACAAGCGAAAATAAGGATATCGATAATTGTATTAAAGAATTTCAACTTAAGGCTAAAAAATACGAAGATATTATCGAATGGATTCCTTTCAATAGATTAGTAAATATCCAAAAAATTGGCGATAAATTTTTAGCAACTTGGTTAGATGGGCTACGTTATTTAGAGAATATGGATGAATATTTTAAAAAGTCACGTAAACCATCATATAAAGTTGAACTTAAAATATTATCTAGATCACCAAATTTATCAGATATATTAAAAGAAGTAAGTTAAAATATTTTAATAAATTCTGTTTATACTTTTATTTTAATTCTTATCTATATATTTAATAAGTTTATAGATTATGTACACTTAAAAAATAATGAACTTAAAGTATTTGGGTTAACTCAAGATAAAACAAAAAATGAGTATATGTTGGTATTTGATGAATTTGGTTCTAAGAGAAAAGAATTCTATCAAGAATGTGCAAATTGCAACCGGTATAAAACATTTTACGCTTGGTGTCAGACATGTGACCCTCAGAAGATAACACAAGGATGGACAAGTGGAAATAAAGATGTTGATGATTGTATTAAAGAATTTCAACTTAAGGCTACTCGATATGAAGATGTAATCGAGTGGATACCTTTCAATAGATTAGATAATATTCAAAAAATTGGCAACAGCTTTTCAGCAACCTGGTTAGATGGAATACGTTATGTAAGGGATAAAACCGGTGAATCTGCATGGTCACGTATACCATCAAACAAAGTGGAACTTAAAATATTCAATAGATCATTAAATTTATCAGATATGTTAAAAGAAGTAAGTTAAAATGGATAAAATATAATTGTGTAATACTACTATATATTACTTATTTCATATTTTTTATTTATTAAGTTTATATATTACGTAAAGTTAATGAATAGTAAGGGTAGTGAAATTATAGTATTTGGCCTAACTCAAAATACAATCACAAACGAATATATGTTGATATTTGATGAATTTGGTTCTAAAAGAGATAGTGAGTATGGACAATGTGCAAATTGCAGCCGACATAACACATCTTACGCTTGGTGTCAGGTATGTGATCCTCAGAAGACAGTACAAGGATGGACAAGTGGAAACAAGGACATCGATAATTGCATTAAAGAATTTCAACTTAAGGCTACTCGAAATGAAGATGTAATCGAATGGATTCCTTTCAATAGATTAGTTAATATTCAAAAAATTGGTGATAAATTTTTAGCAACCTGGCTAGACGGAATACGACAATTGGGATATGTTGGAAATAATAATATATGTAAACAGTTACGTACACCATCATCTAAAGTGGAACTTAAAATATTACATGATTCACAAAATTCATTAGATTTGTTAAATAGTGTAAGTTGAAATTTTAATCTATTATATATTTCTGATTAATATTATCAATGTTATCCATTCATAATTTATATTTATAAGTTTAAAGATTTAATGCAACTAAACAATAGTGAACTTAAAGTATATGGTCTAACTCAAGGCATTGTGGGATTTCCTTTGACGGCACTCATATTAGTTTTTAATTTTATAAGAGATGATGATAATGGGATATGTGCAAATTGCAACCAATATAACACGTCAAAAGCATGGTGCAGAACATGTGACCCTCAAAAGACAACGCAAGGATGGACGAGTGGAAATAAGAATATCGATGATTGCATTAAAGAATTTCAACTTAAAGCTATAAACTATAAAGATGTAATCGAATGGATTCATTTTAATAGACTAGATAACATTCAAAAGATTGGTGAAGGGGGATTTGGCTCGGTATTTTCAGCAACGTGGTTAGATGGTAAAAGAATTGTTTTAAATGATGGATTTACTTTAGGTGATAGGAAATACAAACATTCACGTACACCATCATGTATAGTTGCACTTAAAACATTACCTGGTTTACAAAAGAATTTTTTAAAAGAAGTAAGTTAACATTTACTTTTATGACTTAATATAGATAAGTTATTAACATAATAAATTTATTTATCTAAAAAGTTTAAAAGTTATATGGAATTTAGATTAATGGGTGGCAATCTTGAGGTGTATGGAATAACTCAAAATACAATTAATAATGAATCTTTGATGGTATTTCAATATGCAAATAAAGGGAGTCTTCATAATTTCCTATCATCAAATTTTAGAGAGCTTAATTGGAAAAATAAATTAAAGCAACTTGTTGATATATCAGAAAATTTAATAAAAGTACACAAAGCAAAATATTTTCATGGGGATTTTCATAGCGGTAATATATTGCAAGATCAATATGGTAATGGTGATCTAATATCTTACATCGGAGATCTAGGATTATCTAGAAAGAATGATGAATCAGAATTAGAAGATAGTGTTTACGGCGTTTTACCTTATGTTGCACCAGAAGTGTTTAATTATCGACCATATACAATAGCATCTGATATTTATAGTTTTGGTATTATTATGACTGAAATATCTACAGGAAAACCACCTTACTACGATGTTGAGTATGACGAAGCATTAGCTATTCAAATATGCAATGGATTACGTCCTAAGTTTGCTGAAGGCACTCCTAATTGCTATATCCAATTAGCAAATCAGTGTATGGATGCTAATCCTTCTAATAGGCCAACTGCATCACATATCTATGATGAATTATCAAGATGGTATAATATAGTAGATAATAGTGCTGCAAGAGATAAAAATGAATTATCAATTTTAAAAGCATTCCAATTTGCAGGCAAAATCATTCCAACATTATCAAACGAATTGCCAATTTGTCCTAAAGATAAACTTACAAGTAAATTGCTTAACTTTAAAAACCTTTCTGAATCAATTAATTCTTTATCTGCAAAGTTGCCAAAAGTTTGTGGTAAATAATTACTGTACACTGTTTTAATTAATCGATAAAAATTTAATTACTTTTTAATTTTAGGTTCTAGAAAATGTGATTTTTCAATTTCTGATGAGTATTTTGATATTTTATGTATGTATTTAATAATTTTAATTTACAAATATATATGCAAGAATGTTTATTAATCTATAAATACTTTTCCGTAGCCGATGATCAAGAATAAAGTATTGAGGGATAGTCAGTCCGGTCTGCCGATTCATTGACACTTTTGGTCCAGATTCAGCCCCAAGAAGTAGTTCTTAATTTTAAATTAGTAATTAAAATAAGTGACAAAACAATTGCAATTATCTGTAAATTTATTAAAATAAAAAAAAACTTTATTTTTATTAAATTTAATTTGACAGTTCTTCAAAGTTTTTTTTTAAAAAAAATTTACTATAGCTTGTAAATAAAAATTTTGAATCTTTATACAACTTCTAATACAAATTTTTAAATTAAAATAAAATTTATTGAGATATTTTCATTAAGATTAAGAAATTTAATTACATCCGGATTTTAGCTGAAACTTTATACGTTCTACTATTATAATTTTTGAGTAATACGAATAATTGTGGTGTATGAGTGAGCAAAGAAGTTGTGTATTAAGATATTAAATTAGCAAACACGTGTGTATGATTGATGAAGTCACAACTGCGTATATAGCAATACATATCGGCGTGTTTGGTTTTTAGGGTCACAAAATTATACTATAGTACCCCAAAATTTATTAGTATGTTTTAAAATCACACCCTATTTTAATATCATGTGAGTATGAAAATCATTTAAATAACACCTCAAAAATATTTATTTACTATAAAAAATATAAGTAAACGCGTTGGGAACCCATCGTTCAAAGCCTCAACCCATCGTCTTTTTGACCAATAGGTATATAGTATACTAGAATTTACTGTTATATAAGTTTATTTTATATATTAACGATTTAAAATAGCTAGTTATGTCTAATTCAATTAGTACTTCAAGATTTACTTGTTCTCTTAGTACACGTTCACGATCTTACAAGACTCAACGTGGTCTTAAACGTCATGAAACAATAAAACATAAGGACCATAATATACTGTCCTTGCATATATTGCCACTACCTAACTATGAGCTTGATCATATTAAAAAAGCTATGATATAAGAAATTTAGAAGCGTCTAAAAAACCATTATCGCACCATTGGAAATCAAGTATTTAGCAGTGAGAATGCCTTTGTAGAAATATTTGGTAAATATCTTACACGATATTCTCCATGTGGTAATTTTTATTAATGTTGTTTTAGTGGAGACAATTCATATACAAATATCTTTAATAATACTATAATTATTCAAGTTAGATCTTTTCTATTTAGTGCTTCTATATACACTATACGTATAAATATGAGTTTGCTTTTTAATATTAACAAAAATTTATACAGTAGTCATATTTTTATATAATAAAATATACTATGTACTTTAGTATATATTTTACTTGTAAATAATAATTCGTTTTATAAAATTCAACTATAAAATTGGAAAAGTTGATCTAATTTGGACCCCAAAATTTTGGGATTACTCAAATATGATGAACCAAACACGCCGATATGATACAGTACTGTGTATAATATGCACATCAGATATGGTAGATAATTTATGCAAATGCGTCGCTAAAAAAAAAACTGATTTCGAACTTCTAATAGAGATGTACCTCGCGCGAGGTAAAAGCTAGTATACATTTCACAAATCATATGACTTCGCGCGAAGTGCGTGTGTGGCGTCATCCAAGGCAGAACTCTGGTTTTTTTTTGGCACATTTTTAATGATGTAATAATTTGTGCGAGGTATATTTTACGAGGTACATCTCTAGCTTCTAAACTTACAAAATCGGATCTAATTCTGAAGGGTTTTAATAAATTGAGTCTCTGACGTTATAATTTACAGCAAAAGTCTGAAGTCTAATATGGTCGTTAAATAGAAAAAAAGCAATGATCGTGACAATAATTTCCCCTCCCTTTTTTGTTTTTGCCTATGAATAAAATGATGATACTTTCTGATGATATTAGCAATCTATACTATCGATTAATAAGCTTTTTGAAGAAGAAAATTTTTTCAAATAAAATAATTCTTTTAAAGAAAGCTTTAATATTGATAAAGAGAATAGTTTTTTTCGACAAGAATTATTCTTTAATGAATGACAAATAGGAAATTTTTTTGAAAAAATATAATTTTCTTATGAAAGTTATAATACTGATAATATACAGTATTAGAAAAAGAATGCATTGAAATAATTCATATTTTACTATAACAATAAATAAAACTTATGTCGAATTTTCGTGAGATCAAATAATATATTATTATACTACAGTATTTAATATATAATAGATATATATTATGAGTGGGTTTGAAAACAGAATCTCGAAGAACGAAATCTCGAAAAAAAATTAACCGGAATTAGGCTAACGCTAACCTAATGCGGGTTAACCTTTCGGGATTTTGATCTTTCGAGATTTTGTTCGTCGGGATTTTGACCGGCTCGCATTATGAGTATAGTATGCTAGCTTTATATACTCAAATGCAATTTTCGTAGCATACACCATTATTTTTCTAAACAGACATCACAACTATTCGTAATGACGAAATTGACGATATTAAGGATCTATTTTAAGGATCAGTTTAATTATGTCGCTAAATTGAAGTGGTTAAAGAATACCGATAATAAGAGTACGGGTTTATGTAATGTATCAATATTAATATCAAATGGCGACTTATAATAAAGTTATAAACGATTTATGACAAAATAAATTATAACACTTGAGAATCGATTCTTATTTACAACTATTTAAATATCGAAGTCTGAGAGAAAACTTTATTAACGAAATTTTAGGGCCTTTATGTAAATACATTTCTTCTGCTATGAATTACAGCGTTAAACCTCCGGGAATTCCACTATCACAAAACCTCTTCACAACGTTGCACCAGCTCGATTCTTATGTCACGGGGTCCGTGACAATTAACAATTTTGGAAATCTCGTTTTATTAAAATTTCACGTTTTTTACTGCGTTTTATACGTAGCCAATCAGTTATAAGATTTTGCGAATGTACGTACGTACTGTACATACGTTTATATTATCTGTTATAGACATCTGATATATATCTGAAATAACTGAATTGTGTTACATATATATTTGTTATAATGTTACCTTTTTTACGTACGTATGTGCTGTACATCTTAAAATTATGGCTGATGTGTTTAATTATATAAGAGAAGAATATAATAGAATATGTGCAAATTTCAACCGATATATCACATCTTCAGCTTGGCGTCAAACATGTGATCCTCAAAAAATAACACCAGGATGGACAAGTGGGAATAAGGTCATCGACGATTGTATTAAAGAACTTCAACTTAAAACTACAGTAATCGAATGGATTCCTTTCAATAGATTAGTAAATATTCAAAAAATTGGCGATAGATTTTCAGCAATCTGGTTAGATGGAATACATAATGCAGATTATGAAAATGATGAATATGATGAATCTACACGGTTTTGTCATTTACGTACTCCATCATGCAAAGTGGATCTTAAAATATTACATGGTTTTCAGGATTCAGTAGATTTTTTAAGTAAAGTAGGTTGAAAATTTAATATATTATACATATTTCTTGATTAATATTATTAATATTATATATATTTATAATTTATATCTTTTAAGTTTAAAGATTTCTTACAACCAGAATTTAAAGTATATGGTTTAACTCAAGACACTACAGCAAATGAGTATATGTTAGTTTTCGATTTTGAAAGAGATTCCAATAACGGAGAATGTGCAAATTGCAACCGATATAACACGTCTGAAGCTTGGTGTCAGACATGTGATCCTCAAAAAACAACGCAAGGATGGACAAGCGGAAATAAAGATGTCGACGATTGTATTAAAGAATTTCAACTTAAAACTACATACTACGAAGATGTAATCGAATGGATTCCTTTCAATAGATTAGTTAATATTCAAAAAATTGGCGATAGCTTTTCAGCAAACTGGTTAGATGGAATACGTAAATATGAAAATGATGAATTTACACAGTTTTGTCAATTACGTACTCCACCATGCAAAGTGGATCTTAAAATATTACATGGTTCTCAGGATTCAGTAGATTTTTTAAGTAAAGTAGGTTGTAAATTTAATTATATTCCTTGATTATATTCTTGATACTATATCAGATATATATTTATAATTTATATCTATAAGTTTAAAGATTTCTTACAATCAGAACTTAAAGTATATGGTCTAACTCAAGACACTACAACAAATGAGTATATGTTAGTTTTCGATTTTGAAAGAGATTCCAATAACGGAAAATGTACAAATTGCAACCGATATAAAACATCAAAAGCTTGGTGTCAGACATGTGATCCTCAAAAAACAACGCAAGGATGGACAAGTGGAAATAAAGGTGTCGACGATTGTATTAAAGAATTACAACTTAAGGCTACTCGATATGAAGATGTAATCGAATGGATTCCTTTAAATAGATTAGTTGATGTAATCAAATGGATTCCTTTCAATAGATCAGATAATATTCAAAAAATTAACAATAGCTTTTCAGCAATCTGGTTAGATGGAACACGTTATGTAGATTATAAAAATATGTATTTATACGGTTTTGCTCATTTACGTCCTCCACGTACTCCACCATGCAAAGTAGAACTTAAAATATTACATGATTCTCAGGATTCAGTAGATCTTTTAAGTAAAGTAGGTTGAAAATTTATTTATTATACATATTTCTTGATTAATATTATTGATATTATATATATTTATAATTTATATCTATAAGTTTAAAGATTTCTTACAATCAAAGAATAATAAATTTAAAGTATATGGTCTAACTCAAGACACTATAACAAACGAGTATATGTTAGTTTTCGATTTTGAAAAAGATTCACGTAACGGAGAATGTGCAAATTGCAACCGATATAATACATCGCTAGCTTGGTGTCAGGCATGTGATCCTCAAAAATCAACGCAAGGATGGACAAGCGGGAATAAAGATGTTGACGATTGTATTAAAGAATTACAACTTAAGGCTACTCGATATGAAGATGTAATCGAGTGGATACCTTTTAATAAATTAATTAATATTCAAAATATTGGCGATAGCTTTTCAGCAACTTGGTTAGATGGAATACGTAAAGCAGGTTATGAAAATGTCGACGATTGTATTAAAGAATTTCAACTTAATGCCACTCAACATGAATATGTAACCGAGTGGTTACCTTTTAATAGATTAGTTAATAATCAAAAGAATGGTGATAAATTTTTTGCAACTTGGTTAGATGGATTAAGTAATTCAGGTTGTGATCATATAAATAAACAGTTACGTATACCATCATACAAAGTGGAGCTTAAAATGTTAACAAAATCACATAACATAATAGAAATGACAAAAGAAGTAAGATAAAAGGTTTAAATTACTATTGTAATGCACTACTATTTATTTTTGGTTCTTATATTTTTATACTATTTTTTCGCGCTTATTGTTCGAATCTCTGATTCGGGCTAATCCGATGTCTTTATTTATACATATTTTTTTTTAATGATATAACGAGTTTTTTTATACTGGCAGAAATTACAAAAAAAGGCACGGGTTGCTGGTTAGGGGAATGAAAGAAATGGAAGAAAATGAAGAAAATCATGATATTGTAACAAAGCTAAACTTATAAAATCCGTAATTTAATTTTTAAAAAAAATAATATAGAAGTATAATAAGAACCGGGAAATAAATCAGTTATTTCTCACTTTGTTGACTATAACACATACATATTGCGTGTTATTAATTCATTTTATAATTATATTTATATATATTTAATAAGTTCTCAGATTATGTGCGGTTAAAGAACCTTAAGGTACATGGACTAACTCATGACATTGCAAACAATGTATATATGTTGGTATTTGATGAATTTGGTTTTATAAGAAACCTACAGTATGGAAAATGTTCAAATTGCAACCGAGCTAACACATCGCCAACTTGGTGTCAGACATGTGACCCTCAGAAGACAACACAAGGATGGACAAGTGGAAATAAGGATATCGATGATTGTATTAAAGAATTTCAATTTAAAACTACAGAATACGAAGATATTATCGAATGGATGCCTTTTAATAAATTAGATAATATTCAAAAGATTGGTGATAAATTGTCAGCAACCTGGTTAGATGGAATACGATATCTAAATTGTGGGTATATATATTCACGGTCACGTACACGGCCATGCGTCATTTTCCTTAAAATATTAGCTAGTTCATCGAGTTTATTTAACGTTTTGAAAGAAGTAAGAATATTTTATTTTATTATATGTAGTTAATTAATTAATATTGTGTATACTTAACTTTATTATATTTGTATAAGTTTAAAAATCATGTGCAATTAGAGCGTCAAAAGGTTTACGGGTTAACTCAAAATATAACCACAAATGAGTATATGTTAGTTTTCGATTTTGAAAGAGATTTCAATAACGGAGAATGTGCAAATTGCAACCGATATAACACATCTGAAGCTTGGTGTCAGACATGTGATCCTCAAAAAACAACGCAAGGATGGACAAGCGGAAATAAAGATGTCGACGATTGTATTAAAGAATTTCAACTTAAGGCTACTCAATATGAAGATGTAATCGAATGGATTCCTTTCAATAGATTAGTTGATCTTCAAAAAATTGGCGATATCTTTTCAGCAACCTGGTTAGATGGAATACGTAATGCAGATTATGAAAATGATGAATATGATGGATCTACACGGTTTTGTCATTTACGTACTCCACCATGCAAAGTGGATCTTAAAATATTACATGGTTCTCAGGATTCAATAGATTTTTTAAATAAAGTAAGTTGAAAATTTAACATATTTCTTTTAATATTATATATATTTATAATTAATATCTATAAGTTTAAAGATTTCTTACAACCAGAAATTAAAGTATATGGTCTAACTCAAGACACTACAACAAATGAGTATATGTTAGTTTTCGATTTTGAAAGAGATTCCAATAACGGATACGGAGAATGTACAAATTGCAACCGATATAATACATCGTTTGCTTGGTGCCGGACATGTGATCCTCAAAAAACAACGGAAGGACGGACAAGCGGAAATAAAGATATCGACGATTGTATTAAAGAATTTCAACTTAAGGCTACTCAATATGAAGATGTGATCAAATGGATACCTTTTAATAGATTAATTAATATTCAAAATATTGGCGATAAATTTTCAGCAACCTGGTTATATGGAGTACGAAGTTATGAAGGTTTCGACGATGGAAATAAATAGTCACGTATATCATCATACAAAGTGGAGCTTAAAATGTTAACTAAATCACATAACGTAATAGAAATGATAAAAGAAGTAAGATAAAAAAGGTTTAAATTACTATTGTAATGCACTATTGTTTATTCCCGGTTCTTATATTTTTATACTATTTTTTTCGCGCTTATTGTTCGGATCTCTGATTCGGGTTAATCCGATGTCTTTATTTATACTATAACGAGTTTTTTAAACTGATAGAAATTACTAAAAAAAATGGTCTGGGTTACTGGTTAGAAAAATGAAAGAAATGGAAGAAAATGAAGAAAAATCATGATATTGTAACAAAGCTAAACTTATAAAATCCGTAACTTTAATATAAAAAATAATATGAAAGTATAATAAGAACCGGGAAATAAATCAGTTATTTCTCACTTTGTTGACCATAACATATACATATTGCGTGTTATTAATTCATTTTATAATTATATTTATAAATATTTAATAAGTTCGCAGATTATGTGCGGTTAAAGAACCTTAAGGTACATGGACTAACTCATGATATTGCAAACAATGTATATATGTTGGTATTTGATGAATTTGGTTTTAAAAGAAATCCATCATGTGGAAAATGTGAAAATTGCAACCGAGCTAACACATCGCCAACTTGGTGTCAGACATGTGACCCTCAGAAAACAACACAAGGATGGACAAGTGAAAATAAGGATGTCGATGATTGTATTAAAGAATTTCAACTTAAACCACAGATTATGAAACTGTAATAGAATGGATTCCTTTTAATAGATTAGATAATGTTCAAAAGACTGGCGAAAGATTTTCAGCAACCTGGTTAGATGGAATACGATATCTGGATTGTATATGTGGAAATTATTCACGGTCACGTACACGGCCATGCGTCATTTCTCTTAAAATATTAGCTAGTTCACAGAGCTTACTTAACGTTTTGAAAGAAGTAAGAATATATTATTTTATTATATATAGTTAATTAATATCATGTATACTTAACTTTTATTATATTTATATAAGTTTAAAAATCATGTGCAGTTAGAGAGTCAAAATGTTTACGGGTTAACTCAAAACATAACCACAAATGATTATATGCTAGTATTTGATGAATTCAAATCTAAGAGGCATAGAAGTAACGGAAGATGTAGAAATTGCGGGCGATATAACACATCTCGGGCTTGGTGTCAGACATGTGACCCTCCGAAAATAACACAAGGATGGACACACGAAAATAAGGATATTGAGAATTGTATTAAAGAATTTCAACTTAATGTTACAAAATATGAAGATATTATCGAATGGATTCCTTCAATAGATTAGTTAATATCCAAAAAATTGGCGATAAATTTTTAGCAACTTGGTTAGATGGGTTACGCTATATAAAGGATATGGATGAATATTGTTATAGACAATCACGTAAACCATCATATAAAGTGGAGCTTAAAATATTATCTAAATCACCAAATTTATCGAATATATTAAAAGAAGTAAGTTAAAAAGATTTAAACTATGATTACACTAATTTATAATAACTTCTGTTTATACTTTATTTTAATTCATATCTATATATTTCATAAGTTTATAGATTATGTACACTTAAAAAATAATGAACTTAAAGTTTTTGGATTAACTCAAGATACAACAAAAAATGAGTATATGTTGGTATTTGATGAATTTGGTTTTAGAAGAAATCTAGAGTATGGAGAATGTGCAAATTGCAACCGGTATAAAACATCTTACGTTTGGTGTCAGACATGTGACACTCAAAAGATAATACAAGGATGGACAAGTGGAAATAAAGATGTCGATGATTGTATTAAAGAATTTCAACTTAAGGCTACAAAATATGAAGATGTAATCGAATGGATCCCCTTTAACAGATTAGCTAATATTCAAATGAATGATGATAAATTTTTTGCAACTTGGTTAGATGGAATACGGGATTACGATGAATCTGGACGGTTACGTATTCCATTATGCAAAGTGGAACTTAAAATATTAAATAGATCACTAAATTTATCAGATATATTAAAAGAAGTAAGTTAAAATGGTTAAAATATAATTGTGTAATAATACTTTAAATTACTTATTTCATATTTTTTTTATTTATAATATCTTATAAGTTTAAAAATTACGTAAAGCTAATGAATAGTAAGAGTAATGAAATTAAAGTATGTGGCCTAACTCAAAATACAATCACAAATGAATATATGTTTATATTTGATGAATTTGGTTCTAAAAGAAATTGTATGTATGGTAAATGTGCAAATTGCAGCAGATATAACACATCTTACTCTTGGTGTAAGTCATGTGATCCTCATAAGACAGTACAAGGATGGACAAGTGGAAATAAAGATGTCGACGATTGTATTATAGAATTTCAACTTAAGGCTACTCGATATGAAGATGTAATCGAATGGATTCCTTTCAATAAATTAGTTAATATTCAAAAAATTGGAGATAAAGTTTTAGCAACCTGGCTAGACGGAATACGACAAGTGAAAAAAAATTATATATGGAAACAATCACAACCACTTGTACCATCGTATAATGTGGAACTTAAAATATTACATGATTCACAAAATTTATTAGATTTGTTAAATAATGTAAGTTGAAATTTTAATCTATTATATATATTTTTTGATTAATATTATTAATGTTATCCATTCATAATTTATATTTATAAGTTTAAAGATTTAATGCAACTAAACAATAGTGAACTTAAAGTATATGGTCTAACTCAAGGCATTGAGGGTTTTCCTTTGACGGCACTCATATTAGTTTTTAATTTTATAAGAGATGATGAGAATGGGACATGTGCAAATTGCAACCGATATAACACGTCAAAAGTCTGGTGCCGAACATGTGACCCTCAGAAAACAACGCAAGGATGGACGAGTGGAAATAAGAATATCGATGATTGCATTAAAGAATTTCAACTTAAAGCTATAAACTATGAAGATGTAATCGAATGGATTCATTTTAATAGACTAGATAATATTCAAAAAATTGGTGAAGGGGGATTTGGCTCGGTATTTTCAGCAACGTGGTTAGATGGTAAAAGAATTGCTTTAAATGATGGATATATGAAATACAAACAATCACGTACACCATCAAGTATAGTTGCACTTAAAACATTACCTGGTCCACAAAAGAATTTTTTAAAAGAAGTAAGTTAACATTTACTTTTTATGACTTAATATAGATAAATTATTACATAACTGATAATAAATTTTATTTATCTAAAAAGTTTAAAAGTTATATGGAATTTAGACTAATGGGTGGCAATTTTGAGGTGTATGGGATAACTCAAAATACAATTAATAATGAATATTTGATGGTATTTCAATATGCAGATAAAGGGAATCTTCATGATTTCCTACCATCAAATTTTAGAGAGCTTAATTGGAAAACTAAATTAAAGCAACTTTTGTTGATATATCAGAAAATTTAATAAAAGTACACAAAGCAAAATATTTTCATGGAGATTTTCATAGCGGTAATATATTGCAAAATCAATATGGTAATGGTGATCTAATATCTTACATCGCAGATCTAGGATTATCTAGAAAGAATGATGAATCAGAATTAGAAGATAGTGTTTACGGCGTTATACCTTATGTTGCACCGGAAGTGTTTAATTATCGACCATATACGATAGCATCTGATATTTATAGTTTTGGTATTATTATGACTGAAATATCTACAGGAAAACCACCTTACTACGATGTTGAGTATGATGGAGTGTTAATTATTCGAATATGCGATGGTTTACGTCCTAAGTTTGCTGAAGGAACTCCTGATTGCTATATCCAATTAGCCAATCAATGTATGGATGCTAATCCTTCTAATAGGCCAACTGCATCCCATATCTATGATGAATTATCAAGATGGTATAATATAGTAGATCATAGTGTTGCAAATGATAAAAATGAATTATCAATATTAGAAGCATTCCAATTTGCAGACAAAATCATTCCAACATTATCAAACGAATTGCCAATTTGTCCTAAAGATAAACTTACAAGTAAATTGCTTAGCTTTAAAAACCATTCTGAGCTAATTAATTCTTTATCTACAAAGTTGCCAATTAGTGGTAAATAATTACTGTACACTTATTATATCTGTTTTAATTAATCGATAAAAATTTTAATTACTTTTTAATTTTAGAGAATTTTGATATTTTATGTGTGTATTTAATAATTTTAATTTACAAATATATATGTAAGAATGTTTATTAATCTATAAACACTTTTCTGTAGCCGATGATCGAATTGAAGGATAGTCGACCCGGTGTTACTCCTGACACTTAAAAAAATTTTTAGCCCCTGCTATCACATACGATGATCGTATTTTTATTGATCGTTACCATACGAACATTCTTCTTTATTTCTTTATTTGTGCTATTTGTTATACATATACTCTTATTTCCTATTTTTTTTTATCCTTATACATATCATTTCTTATTACTATATTAAGCTCGAAGTATAGATGTACCCGAATAAGAATTAGATCGGCCGTCAGATGGGTCTAGATCCTCATTCCCCATTTACACTAACGCGACCAATTAAGAAGTCAAGCTGACCGTCTCTCGAAAATTTTCTAAATTACTCATGTTATCGGACGGCATTCAAATATTTTCAGGAATCTACTAACGCAATACTGAATTTCATACGGGATCTCATATGTGGACGGAAGTCTTGAATTGGATAGGCGCGTGCGATGAAATTTTAGTTGTTATAGGAGGGATTGTTGAAGGAATGAATGGTGGAAATGATAGTAGATAGCGAGTAGAAGTTGACCCATAAATTGAGTATTGTATTAAATTTATGTATATCGACATGTATAAAAAAGCCTGATGTATTATTTTCTTCTGATTCCTCCTTTATCATTAATTCTTCTGGGTGAATTCTTGTTATATCGTATTGACTGATTATTACGTTTTCTTTGATTTATTTGAATTACTGTTTAGTTATGGTTTATTGTGAACTGAGTGATTCATGATCGATACATTGATTTATTCTTTATTACATTGTTTATTATTACATATTTCCCTTCCCATTTATTACAAACCCGCCTCATTCTTTCACCCCGAAATATTTGTTATTCATCCAACCCGATATTCCTTTAGACCCGTCTAATGATGCCTGACGAATGACGAAATAGTTTCGTCTAGACGAATGACGAAACCGTTACGTCAGGCAACTTCAATTAGACAAATGACGAATGACGAAACTCGTGACGAATGACGAAATTCATGACGAAGCTCATGAAGAATGACGAAAACTCGTGACGAAACTCGTGACGAAACTCATGACAAATGACGAGACGCGTGACGAAATTCATGACGAATGACAAAACTCGTGACGAAATTCAGCGAATATACATATATATATATTTGAGAAAAAAATTAAAGTGCAATTTTTTGGTTTAGGAATCATTGAAAACTGGTTAGTACAGTACATAAATGCCTTCTGGTATAGTTGTTAGACGAAACTTTTTTTGCAAAATGACGAAAGATGAAACCTCAAATCCTTCTGACGAAAGACGAAGCCCCTAGTGCTCTCACTAAAAAAAAAAAAAATCTACGTTAATAATGAAACCTTAATGTATGCTTCCCATTAAATAAAAAATAAAATTAATCCATAAATGATCCTAGAAATTTATGTATTTAACATAAAAAAAATAAATTATTATCGAGGCTCTTTATTTATATTTAATGCTGGGATGTTTACTCGCTTGTATGTCTATTTTAAAAAGCCAACTACAAAAATTATAAATATGTAAATACGTAAGCTATTAACATTTCAAATATTTAAATATTTAAATAAATAAAAATAAAAAATAAAATATTCATACTAGCAATCTGTATCGATAGTAAACCAAATTGCAAAAGACAGACTTTGTTTGCATTACCATACGTATCTATCCATTTCTACTTTTTTATCTGCTATTTTTTCTTTTTTATGGATATTACCCGATGAAGGTGTTGATTACCTGATTGGTTTACCATATAAGCACGAATAACGCGCAGGGGTGTAATTTCGAATTTCGGCTTAAATTAAGCTTAATTCGGGCCAAAATTCGAATTAACGCCCCTGCACATTAAACCACCCTAGCGTCAGCAATCAGGTGATTTCTGTTTACTAAGAGGCTATACCACCCACCCCCACCTGATTGAAATATTAGCCAATTATAATAATATAGACCTGATCAGTGAAAAAGATTTGAAAAATTTTTTTTGTTCTTCAGGAACATAAGAAATTAAATTTATGTTCCCAAAAAATATTTAATGTTCCTATAACAAAATTAATAAGTATTCTCTTTCTCTCTCACTCTTTTGCTTTCTCTCTCTTTCTTTTTCTCTTTTTTCTCCTTCTCTTGCTCTCTTTCTCTCTCTCTTTCTCTCTCTTCTCTTTTTCTCTCTTCTTTCTCTTTCTCTCTCTCTCTCTCTTTCTTTTTTTCTCTTTCTTTTTTTCTTTTTTTCTCTCTCCCTATTCTCTAAAAAAGGCATACCACCCAAAAAAACTATCATTATAGGGAGCACAAATTATAACTTTTATGTTCCCACTTTGTTTCTAAAAGGGAACATAAATTCTAAATTTAGTGTTCCTAAATTTTTTTAAATGTTCCTGGTAATACTGGGAACATTAAATCTTTAATACTGAACCTGATTGAACAATAAACCTTCTACCCTCTAAAAAATTAACTGTTTCTGTTCCTTCCCTTAGGTAGTATTCCTACAATAGTATTCTCTTCGATGCATTAAAAAATATTGGGATGATGCTGAAAACATGTGATCTACGTATCATCGGATCTCCTACAATTTCCAAAAAATCATGTAAACAATCGATCTACCTACATAATCAAAACAATCCGAATGCTATAACCGGTCAGTATGCCTATATGCTGCATAATCGCATTCTTGATACCTATATACAGAAGACCTTCTAACTGTATCAAAAAGACAACTCTAACCTAACCCTAACCACGAAGCAAAAAGCGTCTATAAAACTACTAACAAAAAAAAAATTAGTTAAATCTAGTATAGTTCGTGGTTAGGGTTAGGGTTGGGTTAGGGTCGCCTTTTGATACAGTTAGAAGGTCTTTTGTGTATAGATATCAAGAATGGATTTATGCAGCATATAGGCTATATTGAATTAACCCGACTGGCTATACTGTTATAGCATTTGATTGTTTCAATTATGTAGTGTAGATCGATTGTTTATACGTTTTTGGAAATTTTAGGAAATCCGTTGCATATAGAGATCACGTGGATTTCGGCATCACTGATTTCAGCATCATCCCTGACAAAAAATACCTTTATAGAACTCATTATACAAAAATAGCTAGAATTTACAAATCTAATATATATCAAATTACTTCCAACGAAGTCAAAAAAGAAGAACAGAAAAATTTTGAAAATCTCAAAAATTAAATCTTTTTTGAAAAAATTAAAAAATCTTCTTTATCAAAGAAATTGCATCTGCAATGGCTTACCTTCATGAAAATGGTTGTTCAAACATCAGACTAAAACCTTGTAATATCAAATAATCAAAAATAAAATTGTAATTCCAGCTCAACCATATTTTTTTGTGAAACAGAAATCAACACTAATGTTTTTTACCAAGACTCTGAATACTTCAACAAACATAAAGATGGTATCAAAGCTGACTCTTTTGCATTTAGCATATAATAGGTTCGTATTATTTCACTGACAATCATTTCACTGACATAACATTTCACCGACAAAATACTCATCGACAAGTTCATTTTACCGACAGTTTGTTTTACCAAAGTTCATTTCACTGAAAAGTTTTTTTCAAAAAGCACTCTAACTTTAGCCCTAATTTTACCTAATTCTACCCTGACCCTAACGACAATGACCAGAATTACTTTGTCAGTGAAATGAGCTTCAGTGAAATAAACTGTCAGTAAAATGAACTTGGTAGTGAATAATTGTTAGTGAAATGTTATGTCGGTAAAGTGATTGCTGATTAATTAATTGCTACCTGTTTATAATCTATTTAATAAATCAAAAAAAAACATTTAAATTCGAATATTTCAAAAATTATCCAATCAAAAAAAGTCACTAATAAGAAAGAACCACTAGAGGAACCACAAAGGAACTACCAGAGGAACCACAAAAGGAACCTCCAAAGGAACCACAAAAGGAACTACTAGAAAAACTACAAAAGGAACCTCCAAAGAAACCACAAAAGAAACTACCAGAGAAATTACAAAAGAAACCTTCAAAGAAATCACAAAAAGAACCACTAGAAAAACACAAAAAGACCACCAGAGGAGGACCCCAGGCATATAGTACAGAGGTCATACATTACGCATTTTAGCAAAAACCCCCAAAATTTGAAAAGCAAAAAAAACCCAGTTTTTGGCAATTATCTTGGCATTCAGTAGTCCAATTTGAATGAACTTTTTTTTAAAATGAAGCTCTCAGTAAGGCGCATCTAACAAAAAAAGTTCATTTAATTCTGATCACTGGATCAGAAGTTATTTAAGTAAATATAGGTTTGTTATTTTTAGAAATTAGATCAAGATTGGCCAAAATCCAGTTATGATCTATAAGAGAGATGTCCAGGTCCTACTAAAGGAACTACAAAAGAAACCTTCAAAGGAACTACAAAAGGAATCACCAGAGGAACTTTTGTTATTCATTAACTATTGGTCCAAAATAAAAATAGTAAAAAGTCTACTAATAAAACTAATACTGAGGAATTAATTGGTCTACTCAGATTTGTACTATGCTTAATAGTTATAAAAAGTTTTCAAGAATGTTAAATGTTAATAAAATATAAATAAAATAAGTTTAAAATATGTTATTAATATAACAATATATTTTAATATATAATAGACACCAAAAGTGCTTAATATGAGTAAATTATATACTAACAACTTATTAGCATTGTCATGAACCAGATAATCTCTTTTCTACTTTTTTAAATGCTACTACAATACTATTTTAGCTCAAACAATGCAAGCTAATACTCAAACAATACATAGTAACTCAGATGAATAATAATGCTACCTTAACTTAAATGATATATAGTAATAATATTGATTTATTAAATAAAATACAAAATGTGCATTTAGGTGAAGATAATAAAAATGAGAATAATGAAGAGTATAATTTGACTTATATCTCTAAAGCAGAATTTAGTAAGTATCTTAAAGAGTAAGTAGAAATATTAGATGAAGAGAAAGAGATAAATATAATCAAAAATCAATATAATTCTATAAAATTAGATAATGTTATTTACCCAGCTATAGATGAAAATGCGAAATAGAAATTATCTAGCTTATTTTGTTCTTATTGAAAAATTTTTTTTTGAATTAAGTATATATATATTTTTTTAACTAGCAGCACTGCTTTTATTACAAAGAATAGCATATATATACTTAAGTTTACTTCTATATTGCTATATATTCTAAACTCTTTTATATCTAATAAAAACTCACTCAACTTCAACAAAGCCCAGGTGTGATCTGCTGTGACAGCTGTTTTCCTCCTTTTAAAGCTCTCAACTTCCTAAAGGTTATTTAAACATCAACTGGCGGAGACTATTAGGGGGTATCTATAAATAATATTATGTACCCCTCATAGTAGCGCTGAACCCCCTACTATATAAAAAAATTTTTCAAAATCCGTATGTTTATATATAAAATTTTACAAAAACTTGAATATATTGTGACATAGTGATGATTTGGGCACCATTCATTTGATTCGTCTCAGTAAGACAAATTCAATGGTACCAAAATCATGTTATTTGGATTACTGGATCGAAAGATATTCACAAAAAACTATTGGTTATATAGTAATTTTATAAGAAAAGATATAACCAATAGTATTTGGCCAATAAAATGTGATCCAGTGATCCAAATGAAATGAAATTGGTACCATTCGACTCCTCTTACTGAGACGAATCGAATGATACCAAATCATTAAATTTAGACCACTGAATCAGTTTTTAGCCAATTTTTTCTAAAAAAATTACATTATATTTTTTAACCCCCTACTTATCAGGAAAAACATTATCGTTCGTCCAACCCCTTGTATAACGTTATTTATGAATGCCCCTTAGCCTTAATTAAGCATATATATTAAATTCAAGGTGGTAATTATTATATTTAAAAAAAATAAGATAAAATGTATTGGGACAAATAATATTTCAAGTTCAGTTTGTCCTCTCTATAGTCATACTAGGGATGGTAAATGTTTTAAAACAAGGTGTTTTAAAACATGTTTTAAATGTTTTAAAACATTTGGATTTTTAAATAAAAAACAATAAAAAACAATCTTTATTTATAAACCAATCATAATATAGAATTTAATCACATGATCTATATATAGCATAATTAAAATAACTACAATTAGATTTTTCTAAAATATGCTCTTTATAAGTGCATAATTTCTTCAAATATATACTCAAATTCTGGGCCAAATATATTTATGTTCTTATAATTATACTTTTTTTATTATTTACTAAAGATTGTTGCTAAAATACAGTTCTAAATGCATCTACTTAAAAGGTTTAACTATATCTGATATTTAATAAAAAACAAAAAAAATATTTTAAACCATGTTTTAAAACATGGTTTAAAATACAAAAAAATAAAAAACATGTTTTTTGCCATCCCTAAGCCATACCCCATATAGTCACACCTCAGGACCCCAAATAATCTATAGGAGGTTATATTTGAGCATCATAGTAAAAATTTTTTTGCTTAGCACTTTTGGTTTGGTATATTAAGCTACATTTCACACATTAGGTCGAACTTTTATCTATTTTTACCTTTTTTTGAAATACAATGTCACTAAAAAAAAAAAAAAACAA
>QKWP01002259.1:58281-77691 GCA_003550325.1 Gigaspora rosea
GATCCAGTGATTGGATTTTGACGATTTTAGGCTCGTTGGAATCGTCTCATTGAGACGAACATTTTGGTAGTAAAATCATCCAAACGGATCATTGGTTCAAGTTTTATTTAATATTAAATTTTAAAATTTTTTTAAAATTTTAAAAAATTTTAGCCAATCAAATTGCAGTATTTATTATCAGGTGGGGGGTAGTTACTTAGTAGACCCTAATCACCTGATAAATAGCGCTCCCCTTACTAAAAAAAAAACCAAACATATACATACTCACTAAAAAAAAAAAAAAATCAAAGTTCAAAATCTCTTAAGCCTGTTTAATCTACAAGCTACCAAGGATCATAAATATATATACCACAAGTTGTGTAAAAAAAAAACCCTTTGTTTTGCACAATTTTTACCCCTCTCTTTTTTTTACTCCTCTCTCCTTTTTACCCCTCTCTCTTTTTTACCCCTCTCTCTCTTTTACCCCTCTCTCCCTTTTACTCCTCTTTCTCTTTTACTCCTCTCTCTTTTTTATCTGCTGGATTACTATTATAGCCCAGATTTTTCATCAGCACATTTCAAACATTTCAAATATAATATCTATAAAAATTACCCCATTAATATTCTTTAAAATATACCTATTTTGCTATTTAGCAGGTTTCAAATATAAACTTTTTCTCTAATACCTAGTTTTCAAATATAACCTTTTTTGAAAAACAGCCCTCCATTAGCTATTTTTCAACTATGACCTCACATAGATTATTCGGGGTCCTCACACCTCTATATAAGCACCCAATATTGTGCAATGAACTTAAAATATAATAAAAAAACCTCACTATAGTCACATATCACTTATAATCACTATCACCAAGCATTTTGATTTTGATCCATTTTATTAATAATAAACCCTTGTTATAGTCACCAATTTTGATTAAATATGGATTATAAAATCTGATCAGCCAATATTCATATTCATGTTTATTTAAATATTCTATTAAAAATTCTTAAAGGTTTGATAGCAAATAACTTTTGATTTAGTTGTTCGATTTGGGTGAAACAACTACCAAAATATTTGTCTCGATATAATAATTCTAATGAGCCCAAGATCACTAAAATCGAATTACATGCTCCTGAGATCGGTAAGGAATTGCATCACTTTACATGTTTAAAAATTGATTAAATTTAAACATCTGAGTGAGAAATTCTTAATGATCTTAGCATTTTGTAATTAAATTTGGATAATTTTGGACTCTTTAGAATCGTCTCATGAGTAGGGTTTCTACAAACCCGGATCAAATCAAACTTTAGGTCAGATTTGGGTTTGATTTGATTTGAAATCGAACCCAAACCCAAACTATGATTAAAAAAAATATTTGAGTTTGATTTGAAGCAAACTTTTAGTTAAATTTGAGCTTGGTTTGAATTTGAGTTTGAAGTTTGCAAACTAGTTTGAGTTTGAATGATATAAATATATTTTTATATTTTAATTGATAATCTGCCAGTCAACTAGAGAGTGATCATATGAAAATTACTATAGATGAAATGTGCCATGCTTCCATTTACACCTTTTTTCTTACTAAGTTAACAATACATGCCCACTAATTGAAAATTGTAGAGTTTGTCGAGATGCATCTAACAGTAGTTAGATCATCCAAATAAGTCCAGTGGATAGCAAAATTTCGGCAAAAAACGATTGGCTGACTATATAAAATCTCTATATAAACAAATATTGTTTACATAAAGATTTTATATAATCGGGCAATTGTTTTTCAATCTTGCCATCCACTGGGCCAATTTGGATGATCTAACCACCATTAGGTGCGTCTCGACAAGCTCTACGACTTTTTTTAGTGGACAAGTATTGTTAACTTAATAAGAAAAAAGTTTTAGATGGAAGAACGCCACATTTCGCCTATAGTGATTTTTATATGTAATCTGCATCTTTGAGTTTTATATAGTCGGCCAATCATTTTTTGATGATATCTCGCTATCCACTGGGCCGATTTGGATGATCTAACCACCGTTAGATGCATCTCGACGAGCTCTACAACTTTCAATTAGTGACATGTATCGTTAACTTAGTAAGAAAAAAGGTTTAGATGGAAGAATGTCACATTTCACCTATAGTGATTTCATATGTAATCTGATCACTAAGTTTTATATAGTTGGCCAATCATTTTTTGATGATATCTCAGCATTCACCAGGCTGATTTAGATGATCTAACCACTGTTAGATGCGTCTCGACGAGCTCTACTACTTTCAATTAGTGGACATGTATCATTAACTTCGTAAGAAAAAAAGTTTTAAATGGATGCACGCCATATTTTGACTATGATCACTCTCCAGTTGACAGGCTGATTATCATTTAAAATATAAAAATATATATATGTCATTCAAACTCAAACTAGTTTGCAAACTTCAAATCAAACTCAAATCAAACTTAGTATAGTATTTGGGTTTGGTTTGAATTTGATTATTTTTTATTTGAATTTGGGTTTGATCTCAAACTTTATAAAATTTATAGTTTGAGTTTGGTTTGATTTGGGGTTTGATCAAACTCAAATCAAACCCGGATCAAACTTTGGAACCCTACTCATGAGTCAAACACTCTGATAGTTGTTTTATCCAAATTGGGCTACTGGATCAAAAGTTATTCACTATCAAACATTTTAAATTTTTTAATAGTATTTCAAATATGTGCAAATATATTATTATTGGCCTTTGGTCATGTGACTATGACAAAGAATTTTATTTATAGTCACACCTCTAACAATCACCAAAATAGAGCGTGACGGACTTGGTGATAATAGAGAGGTCAGACTGTTGTTTATAGTTATCAAAATGATATTAGAATAGTAGGATATAAAGATAAGATAATCAATAGAAAAGTAAATAAGCTATTCAATTATTATTTTTTTTATTATAAACTATGCTTGAACTTCTTTTAATTCATACTTTAAGTTTTTCATTTGCAAGGCCCAGAATTCTAATAGTTTGTCAGTGGCTAATACTTTTCAAGAAGTATGTTTAGTGTCAATCATTAATTCTAATGGAGTTAGTGCATCTCTGCTGTACACTAGGCAATTATAATATTAAAATTCGATATATGAATATATGAATTGGTTCACAACAAAGAATTTGAAATCTGTTAACTTTAAATGTTACTATCAATATTAATATTTAACACATAATAATTTTTTTCTTATTTGTACTAATGGAGAAGTTGGTGAAGCAAGCAAAGGAGGTGATTGAGGTGGTTTTTGAACAGACATATTGGATGGTCGATTAGTAGTAGAAGTGTCATAACTGTTAGCAGAACGAACACTTGTTAAGATAGTGCAACTAATCTCGAACAAAATAGCAGATACCAAATCAATGAATAAGTGAAAAATTAATTAATTAACAATTAAATAAACTAAGTGAGCTATACTTTTAACAAAAAAAATTTTAGTTTTAGAGTTAATACAAATTTGCCAAAGTTGAAAGCCGTGTTTAAAGCTTTTAGTAAATTAATACCTTAATTAATTGTAATCGCTTCAATTAATTGCACAACATCTTAATCACTAGTAGATCGCGTTGAAGCTGCTTGATGTACTTTTTGAAAAGATCTAAAACCTTAAATAGATCAGATTCAAAAACGAACCGGCTAATGTGAATCAGTTGACTATACATAAGCTACTAAAAAAATAAATATGTTGGTGAGTTTGAAAAACGACGAATTGGTTTGGGTTAGTATAAGACATTTTGGTTATTTTCGATATGTCTAATGTTCAAGAAAGTTCAGGTCGATTTAAAATACATAGCTAAATATCTCCGGTTTGTGTTGTTAAATACACGCTTGATGGTGATTTAATTTATGCATATTGAATGAATTTTATTGGCTGGTGATCACGTGTCGATAAACATAAATGTCCGGGACAAAAAAATTTTCCCGGACATGTCCGCGGAGCGGACTTCCCGTCTCGGACAGTCCGCCGTCCGTATCCCATGACAATACTGCTCCGAAGTATTCTGACCCGGAATTTTGGTATGAGTTCATGAAAGATAATCACTACTACGTATTAAATTTCATTTTACATATCGATATTGATAATAAATTTTCGCCATCGGATGTATGTACATTGATTTGTTAACATATAAATTCGAACAATTTAATTTTGTATGTATATATTTTAAGGGGTCGTCTAAAGCCAGGTGCGTTCACGTGATAGAAAGCCAATCAAATCGTAAAATTTGATCTTTACGGATCAGCCCGACGAGACAAAAACAAAGAAAAAAAGTGAAAAACGCCGAAAATACAAAAAACGAGTGTCTAAACCTGTCTAGGAGCATTAATAAAAAATGTCGGGAAGACAATTTTACTTACAAGTCAAGCCCTAAACCTAACCCCAAACTAACCCTCACCCTAATTTTAATTAAATAATCAAAAACATATAAACGCACCTGGCTTTAGCCATCCCCTATTTTAAGTGGGAACGGAATTTTCTAGTTAAATTAGGGTTGGGGTATGGGTGAGCATAAGATAAAATCAACACTAAAATATGGGTTTATATAAAAATTCCGAATCCACTTAAATTCCATTTCTACTTACAACATATAGGCTGCCGTCAATAAAAATCAGGCAGATTAACATTTTAAAAAAATTAATACCTTAATTTCGCAACTCATATTTTGATGAATTTCGAAGCAATTGTTATTATTTAATAGTTAAATGAAAGCTTAGGTCTTAAGCTTTCATTTAACTATTAAATTATGATAATAGCTTCGAAATTCATCAAGATATGAATTGTGAAACTTAAGACATTAATTTTTTTTTTTTTTTTTTAAAAAAAAAAAGATAATCTGCCTGATTTCTATTGACGACAGCCCATATATATCAATTAATTACTATATCGATACTGTTATACTGTACAACAGTTAATTATGTTAATTAATTTAAAAAATGCATAAATTTTGTATATGGCTTCTGCGATCATCTGATCGCAGATTTTTCTGCCACTACCATTCCGCCTTCGATATCTAGTTTTCTTAGTAAAAAAGTCCAGCACCCTTAGAACGTTCTCAAGCATCTAAATTAATGGATCAAAATGTGGTTGAAATAATTTTTAATTAGCGGAAAGCATTTTTAACTGATCAAACGTGCTTGCCTGTGTATTACGTAAACAAAAAGTTTTAAATAGTAAAAAAAAAAAAAAGTTCAGTGAGTTTAATATTCCAATCAACATTATAGATCTTCGTTATTGACATTATATGTATTATAGATTTTTGTTATTGACACTTACATCTATAGGCTAACTTTCTTGTGATTAGTCAATTTTATACAATCGAATTTATAAAGTTTAAAGTACTTTTACGTTCCAACATAGTAATTTTTTTTTTTTTAGAAAATGTAACCGTCGTTCATAATATTTCAGAAGACTCTTTACAAGCAGCACTTAAAGTATCTTGGGAATCTCTGGGATTTCTCTCACTTAGGTATACTTCACCTAGAGAAAAATAGTAATGTGTAATGAATATAAGTGTTAAAGCTCCTAATTAACTTCAAAAAGTGTAGTTAACTATATATATAATTTGAGAAAAGGCTTGTAGGTTGTAGTAACTTCGTAATAATATTAAGTTAATTAGTAGTCCGCAGTTAAAAGGTAAAAATTTTATAGTAAAAATCGGCGGGCATGTGACTAGTTACCTTATATAATAGTGCCGTGTGCTTCAATTCTTAAGAAAAAACTCTATAGTAAATGATTGAAAAATACTCATATCTTATGATCTATCAAACGATTTTTATGATTTTACTACCATTGGAATCATAAAAATTAGCTCTACAACTTTCAATTAAGCAACATGAAAAGTTACTTAATAAAAAAAAAACTTTTATATGTAAGCAAGCCCCATTTTTTACACTATAGAAAAAACATATGAATTTCCGATTTTTGTTTATTATAAGGTTTATCATTTTTTTTCCTTTAAAAACGATTTACTAATTAAAATAGATTACAACTTACTAGGAAACGTTTGGTAGGTAGTTTTATGATTCGAAATCTTGAAATTAATATCAAATTGAGATTTTTAATTTAAGAATAAAAAACTTATACGTTTATTCTTCTTTGTTTAAGTATATATATAGGTTCTACTTTATTCTCTTATGGTCTACATTTAAGATAACTTATTATATTATCGTGTATTACGAAGGATTATGACTCTCGTTTTATGATTTATTATAATTTTTATATAACGATGGATGCACATGATAATTTTCTTATCTAAATTAAAATAGTATTCAAAGTTCTTAATTAGAACGTATCAATATATAAAATTAATATTACCGTTTATAACAAAGGATTTTTGATTGGTCGGTTATCATAACAAGTATTTCAATTTCATGTGATTAACAATTCATGAGAAAGTTATCCTATAGCACTTACATGTATTATGCAAGTACGATGCTTGTGTAAATCTCAATAATATCAAGCTAAGATGTTATGAGAATAGCTAACATAAGTCATAATATTTATGCACTATTCGATTTTTAGAAAATCGCATCTAGGTTGATGTGTGAGAATGCTCTTAAAACTCACATTACTGATTCTAACCTACCTTACATTATTAACTTATAACTCTGAACTTAAATTCTAATATATAATAAAATATATCAGATATACAGTAGTGTTTGGAACTATTTTTAAAATCTTTGAATAATTATTTACTTTTAATTAATTGTTATACGTATACAGTAATTATTTAATTAATTATTAACGTTAATTCATTTAAATTTTAATTCGTTTGAAAGCAAGGTCAAATTAGAGTGAAAAACTATTTGATTGGTGAATTTCCTGTTTTAAGTTCAAAAATCTAATATTTATTAATTCAGTAATTACGGTTAAAAATATAATGATAAAAACACATCAATTATTATTTAATTTACTCCTGTAAATCGAATCTCAATAAAATGCAACCTCCTTAATTGCTTTGAAGTCTATACAATCTTCTATAAAAGTAAAGTCATCTATGCACATTATAGCCGAGTTGAAAATTAGAGTGCGCACAAATTTTTTTCATACAATATATAATAGTAAATGTATTTATCTTGAACAATATTAATATATGTCATTGTAAACGTTAAACCCTGTTATACACTGTTATACTCTATAAAAGTAAAGTCATCTATGCACATTATAGCCGAGTTGAAAATTAGAGTGCGCACAAATTTTTTTCATACAATATATAATAGTAAATGTATTTATCTTGAACAATATTAATATATGTCATTGTAAACGTTAAACCCTGTTATACACTGTTATACACTGTTATACAAGTTATACACGTGGGATCATACTAATGAATCACAACATATTTGTTGTATATCATATGCTATTTATAAAGTCATTTAACGGAGAAAACTTGAACTAAAAACTCCAGAAAACAAATATTTTTTTCAGCCGATTAAATTACGTACCCAATATAATTTATAAATAAAAATAACATCTAAATTTGGAGACAATATGAAAAAGACGACAAGAAAAGATATAAATTTGTTGGTTATGATTAAATTTGTCATGATTCTATAGTATCCTATGGTGCACCAAGCTACTTATCGCCAAATTTGTCAAGTATTTAATTAGCCAATTAAAAAAAAAAACACTATTATTATGTGTATAATACGTAAAGATACATAATTCTTCTGCTAATTTATAAATTGAACCACTCAAAAATCTTGTAAGATATATTTAAAAATTTTATTTCATGTAAATGGGTCAAATATTTCACAAACTTTAATTAGAACCGATTCTGTATACAAAATCGATTTTAACTTACACTATGTAAAAGAGCTAATAAAATGATATTTCTATTTAATAAAAGGCTTGAGTTTTTATGAGCAAGTCATCTAATGCAAATAAGTGATGATGAAAAATGATAAGAATTTTAATTTAACCATTTAGAATTTTTACTGTAACGGTTTATTTTGTACGTATGTACGTACGTACATACGTACGTACGTGCGTACGTTACATTTGAGAATGAATTAATAAAAAATTAAGCAGGGATAAACCAACAATCAATAGGGTCTGCAGATGTTGATAAAATAAAAAGATAGTTAAACTCGTTTCAAAGTAATGTTGGGTGATAAAGCACAAGTGGTATCATGGGTAGTAGTTATGGCGTTTTTAATTACACCAATAGTATTTTGAGATTCATAAAATTAAAGACGGTTAGTCAATGCTATAAGCGCATTTATAGTATCTGAAACTGTTCATACTATTTGCAAATGCTTTATAATTAGAGTTTAATTAGATTATGCATTTAGGGAATGAACCAAAGAATTTTTTGCATTTAAGTCCTATTATGAAAAAACTTATGCAATAAATGATAATGCTATCGTTTTGTATTCGTTTTAATAATCGTTTAATAACTAATTTTTTTTTTTTTCAAAAACCTTTTATTAATTTGCCAAATGTTTAACATATAGTATGACCGGAGAGATGAACTATTTAATAAAAAAAACTATTTTTTTTTAACTCACCTTTGTCTTTTAATTAAACTTTATGACATGTTATCACTTTGGAACGAGGTTTTCTTGGAGTGGCTAACAACCTCTTTGAATAAATAAAAAGTATATTATTATAGTAATTGATAACATCTCAAAGATGTTAAGAATGGGTTAATCGGACATAGAATATCTCAATAAGAAGTTGAATAAACTCCACAACCCTGGTGCCAACGAACCCTAGTGTGAAATGTTTATATTTCTAGAAAAAGAGACAAAACTAGCAAACAAATTATTTAATGTTGCATAGGCTATTTGTTTTTACTAACATGCTTGTTCGATGATGTTTTGCATTCCAAATGTTTGTTATTTTTCGTTTGTGCACGTGTATTTCATAAAATTATAGATTTTCGCAAAGATCCCTGAATTAGTTTTTTAATTGGATGTGTTCCGGAAAATCTTAGCTATGGAAGAGCACATCTACATAGCATATACTTACTGTATACATATATGCACCATATGTAGTTAATCATAGAATAGATTAGAAATATATGTTATATTTAATATTTAAAGAACTTACGAAAAAAAATGTCAAAAATTTATTATTAAATTTTACAACATTATATAATAAAATACATTTTAAAGAAAAAAAATCTTAAATAATCTTAAAGTGTTTTCTATATGGTTTGAATGATATAAATTTCATACACAACAAAGAAAACTAATTACGAATACGAAACGAAAACGAGACGGTAACGAGAATAGATATTGTAATACCGAAATAAATAAGATAAATATAGATAACGATTTTCGGAAAACAAGATAATAATAATGCGCAACAATGACGATAATGCGCAATATGATGTGATTTTATAAAATATATAGTGAAGTGATGAAAAAAAAAAAAAGATCTTTTTTTTTCAATTTTGCATGATCAAATAAAATTTGATTATCAAATAAAAATTTAAATGAAATTGTTCACGCTCTTTGAATTAGTTGGTCGAGAACGAAATACCACTTAAGAATTCGGTGGCAATGTTAAATGGTTCTTGATGTTGAGTTGCAGTTGCAAATAAATTTGGCATGCCATTTGAGAGATCTGCGTATAATTGAATCGCTCTTAAGTTTGGTAAGTTTGTATTTATTCGGCGATTTCTTCTGTTGCGCCTCAACCTTCTTGGTGTTCTGCTCATCTTGAAAGAGAATGAACATAGTTAGAAAATTAGAAATCGTTTAGCCTTTTATACTTATTTTTCAGTCGTTTTATTTTAAAATATAATAAAAAATGTAAAGTAAATCTACACAAATAACAGTACCAATCATATTGTAAAAAAAATAATGTTGATTCTCAAAGGGTCCAAGGATTTTCACATTTTTCCGTTGGTTAACAAATGAAAAGATTTCATTAAGGTGAAATAAATTTTTTAATTATTACATCTTAACAAGTAACTATTGGTTCCATTATCAAATTATTTTACCTTTTTGACAAAATTTTGTACACCCTTTATCAATGACGTACCGTACTCACTCAAAATAATTGTAAGCATTAAATGATCTTGACAGGGTGTATGAAATTGTTATGAGGTGTACCGTTGTGGTGATGTAATCTTAGAGCGCTGCATACAGTACCATGCGTGACAAATAATTTAGATCAAATTTTTAAAATATTATTTATACGACTATGTAAGATATAAAATAAATGTGATGTGAATTTTTTCACTATTTAAAAAATCAGGTCACAGTTTTTTTTTGTATGCACTTAATTAATTCTACAATGCTCATTGTTGTATTATGAAATTTAACTAATTTTGTGTTATGTACGTACGTAACGTATCAATCCCTGAATACACTTCAGGGTCTGATGTACAGTACGTTCTTGCTGATCAAGTATAAAATATTTAAAGATATTCTTTTAAATTGTAATAAATAAATTATATAATCCTTATAAATATTATAATAACCTGGTATACTAACATTGAGCACCAACCAATTCAGACGAAATCTGGAAGTAGTAGTACTTGTACTACGAACCTAGTTGAGAGTAACTTAGTTACGAAACATAGCCTGCATTCCACCAACAAACGAAGTTCTCATTAATATTTATAGCACAGCACAAGACCACCATTGGACGTATAAGTACTATCTGGCAACTAGTTCTGGAAGTCGATGAGTTGAGGGCCTTAAGGCAGATAATGGGAATCTGGTGTAAAAGGTGACCAGATGGTGGGATAACCGGGAGTAAATCATTAGATTACGATTGCCTTTAGAAAAGACTATCAGCCACCTGCATAGAAAGATGCGGGAATACATATTAGGTATGATAAAGTAGCTGTGGCGTAAATCCTAAAATAGTTAGTGGGGTAACTAAACTAAATTAGGTAGAGTTTAACTCGAGAACAAATTAGTCCCAAGTTTACTGAATGTAGTTGGAGTTTGTAATGAACTATATAAATTACTAAAAAAGAACATAAAAAAAATTATAAAATAACCAACTATTTTGCTTTTTTAATATAGCGCGAATCATCATTGTTACTGAATGGGTATTTAGAGAGAAATTCATAAACAAAAAATTCATAATGGTTTTAAATAAATAATGTTTTTAAAAAAAGCTTACGTATCAATATTACGCATTTCCTTTTTTGTTTTAGATATTCACTGAGAAAATGTTTAATATTGTCACACTAATCAACCAAGCCTTATTTGATTGGTGCTATTTTGTCATTTGACTTTAAATTCTAACAGTTCGAGTCACTTAAATAAAAAAAGTGGTAAATTTATGTAATATTTAATAATTTAATGACTTATATATATATTTAATAATAAATTTACTTATGTAAATTTTAATAATCTATATAGTAACTTTTATATATTTAATAAATTATATAAATTCAATCAATTAAATTAAAAATTGCCTTTGTGAAACTATTACATATATTTCAAAACAAATTATTATTATACGAAATTTTTAATTTATTTTGTTCGCATTTTATTATTAGTATGACTAGACTTTCTCAAACAAATTAATAAGCTATAACAGAAACTCGGATTTAAAAATTTATACGAATGGGTGATTTCAAAATTAAAACCAGAGAATCTTTTTTTCCGATTTATATAATTAAAAATAGTATAAACGTTATTTAAAAAATCCTACTTATTTTCAAAATACGCCACTTATTTGTTAATTTTGAAACCCCAATAAAATTAATTTAATTTACCAATATAATTGTAAATTAAGCTTTTTACTAACATTATTTTTTTAATCCATTTTTAATTGATAACGCTTTCTCAAACAAATTAATAGGCTATAACCGAAATCGGGTACTCATAATTCCTAATTATTACATAATTTTTTATCTTCTTTTTTTTTTTTTTTTTTTTTTTTTTTTTTTTTTTTTTTTTTTTTGTTATGGTTATTACGTACTTTTTTTTAGAACAGGAATATCATTGATTAAAACATTTTATCCGGTGTTATGTACGTACGCGAAAATTTTTAATATCGAAATACTTATTATTATCTTTCTTTATCATTCAATTCTGGGTGTGTACGCTTTAATATTTCTAATTGGTATATTTCAAAAAAAAACGTGACCATTACATGATCTAAAGTAGCGATTTATCTAAACCAACATAGCGGGCATTAATTCTGATTGGTTCGTCACATATTACACAGCATATAACATCTGACTTTAAACGAATTGGCAGGCATGAAAACGAATTGTCAAAGGATGCAACATATAAATTCTGAAACTACACTTTACGTTCTATAACATATCAAAATAATCCGGAGAACAGAGGAATAATCCAGGAGTTAGCGACGGGGTGTACTTTTTGTCTTATAGGTTAAGGTAATTCAACAATCGGCAAGGTAATTTGTATCTTGGCTAATAAGTGTTGTTTTTTTAAAAAAAACTTGAAAAATAGCGATTCAAACAACAATATTTACGGTTAGTTTTTTTAATATTTTTTTCTTAACATAGGTTATTCGACCAAATTTTTAAAGCTACAATATATCTGATATTATATATGGAGTATGTAGGATACGTACGATTGCATGCTATGTTCTATAGTTAGTTTTGGTTTTTATACTGTCCATACTCTATGTGCGTGTATTACCCTTATTGATAGTTGGCGGCTCTTTTTAATTTACTTATATTATACATTCTTTATCTCGTTATTAAACTATGTACAATACTAGTTAGGAAGCGATTTTGTTAATAAAGATTATCTGTTATATATGTATTTAAGTTTAAAGACATTTTTTTCATTATGTTTAACCAGATACGCATTTGACAATGACTATAAAGGTCAATGGGTTAAAAATTGTCGTTAAATATGTCTTTTTGTCTAATAATTCCTAAATTTTTTTTTACTTTGAATCGTTTTCTATTAGCCAATCAGATTTCGTAACGTCATCAGATGATCTACAAAAATTAGCCAATCAGAATGAAAGCCCGCTATGTTATCTAAACCCTGGCTAAAATTACGACTTAATGCATGCATGAAAATCTAATTTTAGGGGCTTAGTTTTAGTCAGGAACTACTTTAGTAGCTACTTTAGATAAATCGCTACTTTAGATGCAACATTATAATACCAGTACGATTACATGAAATGTTCCATTCAACTTTTTCGAAATTCATTATGCTGAATTTTGCAAAATCTTTATTGGTAGTAGGAATAATGATTTTCATTTATTTATTTTCGGGTATTAAGATGGCTGTTATATTATTGTAAAATAATTTCAAGTATTACAGCATTCCTGTGATCATTCATGTGTTTTACAGAATTTGAGTTTGTAATCGATTTTAAATTAATAATCAATACATAAAAATCGAATTAATGATAGAAAGACAGCTATATTTACATCTTAACTATGACATTTACAGTTTCCCACATAATAATATCGCAACTAAGTTGTCACCTATTTATGATTTAGGTTCCACAAAGTGAAGGGCTTATGAATAAGTTGTTTCTAAAGTCCAGGTTTTTGCTTTGCAACATTTATTTTAAAAATTAGAATTCACCAATAAAACTAACCTAACATTTAGCTACATAACAGACTTTTTATAGTCAGCTTATATTAATTCTAATGTGAACTAACTCACCACATTTTGCTAGCAACCAAATTTTGTAATAGAATTTTTTTATAACAATAATTCTAAATAAAACTAGCTCAACCACGTACTTTGGTTGCTGGAATAGAGAGTGAGTTCTATGACGGAATTTTTACAGTGAAATAGTTTCAATGCAAACTAACTCAATCTTAACTACATACTGTGGTTAAGAATTTTTGGGTAACATAGTGATGGCGCAAAAATTTGTCCATGATCATCGGGCCAATCGGACACTAATCGGACCAAAACTTAAGCTCAGAAAATACATAAGACAAGTTGATACTTGATCCAGAGATCAGCTAGATTATATAAGAGTTGCATTAGCAATTTTTTTTTATTTGATTCTTTTTCATGTTAGTTTTTGTAATTTCTATGATTTCACACCATTTTAGATAATATTCAACTTATTTTAACCAAAATGATTATAATATAAAAATAAGCTGTTTCATTTTTATATTTAAGATTTTTTAACTTTTTGTATTTGTAAGTTACAAACAAAAATTCAAAATTTTACCATGTTCACTACACAAAAAAATTTTTTGATCTTTTACCTTGTGAGTTTTGGGCTTTAGAAATTTACATTGCCTGTGCTATTTTTAGTAGCATTTGTACAAACAAGCACAAAATGTATGATGCATTTTATACTATACTAAATAAAATTAATGTTCCTTAATAGAAGTTTGTAAATGGTCTAGAGCACTTTTACAAAAAAAAGGCATAGTTGATTCACATGAAATAGATATCAGAACAGAATTTTGGGATAACCACATCTAGCAATAGGATCTTTATATTCTGATACATTTTCTCACTATATAATACTCTCTATAAATAATGATACTAAAAGAGTAAGCATAATAATAAATAATATAAAATTTCAAAAAATACTAGGCAATATAACAAATAAGCATCTAAAGGAAATAACTATGAATCTAAATACAGATGTGTAATAATTTGAACCAGGTAAAAAATTTTTAATTAGTTAACAAAGTTAACTTATCTAAATACAATTAACTTAATTATCAATTCAAATAAAATTAGCATTATAGCTATATTATTACTATATTTGAAATTGAAAATAAACAAATAAGTAAACAATATATTAGTAAATCTAATAATGAATTGGCAATTAACCAAATTATTTCAGTTAGATTTATTAATCCAGGCCAATCAAATTAGCTAGATCAACCAAATTGTTAGGCAAACTGAATTGACTAGTTCAACTAAATTGGCTAAGTCAACTAAGCTAGTCAAATTAATAAAAATAGACTTAAACATATCTCTAAACCACATAAATTAATGTTGGATCAACTGATTATATTATATTAATCAGGTAAATTGTTTATATTAAGTTAACTAATTATACTATATTAACTAAATATACCAGATTAACTAATTAACCAAATTAACTAGTTAAGCATTTACTTAACTAGTTTACTCAAATTTTTTAGTTCAGTTTGGTTATCTAATTATAATCTGACTGGTTCAAATTATTAGAACAGAGTTGTATTATACAAAAAGAAAAAATTAGAAGAATCAAATACTGACTTAAATGCCTCAACTATACTATCCAAAAAAAGGAACACACAATGCTCCATAAGATATAGTTAGTTTTTAATATCTAAATTTTTTTTATAAAATTTTATTTACTCAATTATTCCATCTGTAAATAAAAATTAACAAAGTTAAAAACAAACTCAGATACATTGATCATATTACAGAATACTACATTACTCTATAAAATAATTTTTGATATCTAGAATTTTTTTCTACTATTGTAATATAGTAATCTTTGGTCAGAGATTAACTATATTACTTGATTTCATATATATAGAGAGTAAAAAATATATTCAAGAATATAAGATAGAATATAAATGCTTAGAAAATAAAAGACCCCGACCAAGAAAAAACTGAAATAAAAGGATTTATTAAAGAAAATTATAATGAGATCATTTAATACTAAAAAAAGCAAACTTGGACAAATAGAAAGAATACTAAAAAAAAAATAGAAAAATAGCAAAATTTTAGTAAAAAAAATTAGAGAAAACTTAATAAAACTTAAGAATAATTTAATAAAAACTCAATAAAATCACAATAAAATTAAGAAAAACTTTATGAAAAAAGAGCTTTTACTATGCACAATTTGTAAAAAGTAAAGAGTCAAATATTATTATTGGTTTATTTAATAGAAAAGATAAAAAAAATTAATTACAGGACTTGTTCTGTCTTGGAAAAAAAGGCAAAGTTTATATATCTTTTTAGAAACTAATAATAGTAAAAGAACTACAAAGAAAACCAACAAAGAAATTACAAAAGGAAATCTTTGTTCATTCTAACTATTTGCCCAAATAAAAATAGTAAAAAACTACTAATAAAACTAATACTAAGATATTGATTGGTTTATCAGATTTGTAGTTACACAAACTTTTTCAAAAATATTTATAACTGAATATTTGTGTTTGTATAAAACAGTAAAATGGAGAATACATTAAAAAAACCAGAAAATTTAAATGACTATATTTTACTTTGGAAACTAGGCTTGAGCTGCCTAAACTTTTTCAGGCTTCACAACTTCTTTTAAATAGTTTAGTACCTAAGTTAACACAATTATTATGTCTGGTAATTAAATTCTTAAAAAAAAAGCATACTATACAACTAGAGCTACTAGTAAAATAAATTGGTATAGTTTATACTACTCTTATATTATACAAAGCTTTTTCCAATAAAATATTAAAATATTAATAAATATAAATAAAATATGCTAAAAATATGCTAATATACATTTTATTTAACTATTTATTCTATTTAAATTAAAAATTAACAAAATTAAATGCAAATTTGGATATCTCAACTGCATAATTCAGAAAAAAACATGAAAGTACTTAGTAAAATACAAATAATTTTTTGACTCTGAAATTTTATTATAATATTTTTTTGTTCAATTATATTGGTTTGTCAATAGAAAAAAAACTTAGCCAGAAACAGGTGCTATCTTGTATCTTACTAGCAATAAAATATCTGTAAAATATGAACAAGTTGCAATTTATATAAGCAATCTAGTTTTAGCAATTGTAAAATGCTAGGCTAGTTTCTTTAATATAGTAAATTATTATCATTTTTGATTATGAACCAAAATTTGATAAGCTAAATTTTGTTAAAAATATATTGGTACATATTAAAGATAATAGTTATATTACAATAACTGTTAATCACTTTTTGGTCTTGAACAACTTGCTTGAAAGGCTATATTTTTTAAAGCAAAAATATTTTGATTTTATTTACAACAAAAGGCCAGATGCTACTTGCTACTGCAAAAATAAAATAATCCTAATTGAATTTAAGAAACACTAGGTTTGAAACTAAATAACAAATACTAAATTATTTTTTTAATAGCAAAATAAAGGATACAATCAATTAAATTTACTCCTATATGTTCAAACTAGAACTGCAGTATAGTGTGCTTTTCAGCTATAACAACTACTGGTTTTTGTATTATCCATAAGATAATTCAACAGAACTATAGATTTTATATTTAATTTGATTACATCACTAGTCTTAAAAGCATATACATATTTAATATATATTACAAAGAATGATTTAAAATTTTCTTATTCAAATATAAATTTTTAAGCAAATTTAAAGGACTAGTATAAAAAAATAATCTAATAAAAATAGTTGTACTTATAGGCAGTATTGTCACAGAATAGCTTTGGACAGTAGTTTGGTCAATTTTGGTCAATTTTAAGCAATTAAATAAAGTAAAATTATTTAAAATTTTATTAAAATAACCTATTTTAATTTTAACTAAAATGTATTCAGCATCTAAAAAATATATAATTGTATATTTTTTAGACAAATTTATTAATTATTAAAGTCTAAACAAGCCTTGAACAATCTTAAACATTCCATATTTTTAATATAAACAAGGTTAAAAAGGCTTTGGATAGCCAAAACATACAATACTGCTTATAGGTGCTATTTTAATTCAAAAATAAAATTTTGATAATAGTTAATAATCATTTTTATTGCTAAACTAGTTTGTAATTTTTAATACATTAGAATAATATTTTTAAAATCTTAAACATTTATTTGCCAAATTTGTTTTGTTGTTTGATTATCTAATATTTACAACCTATTTGAACTAAAAGAGTTAATCAAATGGTTTATGGATTTGAAATGTTTTGTATATAAGTTTCAATATGCAATGGTTGTTGTTTTGCCCTTGCAAGTTCAAGAACAAAAAAAGGACAAGAACAATTGCTCTTTAATAGTAAAAATAAAATTAGAGTGAATGTTTTAGCAAATATATAATTTCACTATTAGAGCTATTGTTACTTGAATTGCTATTTTTGGTACTTGGAGGTTTTTTTTCTTATATATTTGATATTTCTCTTTCTTTTGGATGTGATTTTGCTGTTGAAGCTATCATTACTGGAGTTATTGAAGTCACTATTTTTGAGTAAGTTTTTTATTTTGGGGCCTTTTTTTCTTCTTCTGTGTATGTTTTATTATTAGAGCTATTATTGCTAAAGTTATTGAAATTACTATGTTTAGGTACTTGGGTCTTTTTTTTTTATAAATTAGATGCTTCTCTTTTTTCCAAGCATAATTTTGCTATTGGAGCCATCTTTACTAAAGTTATTGGAATTGCTATTTTCAGGTACTTGGAGTCTTTTTTCTTATATATTTGATAGTTTTTTTTCTGAGTGCATTTTCACTATTGGTATCATTACTAGAGTTATTAGAGTTACTGTTTTCAGTATAATCTTATCATGAAGTTGTCATGCTATTAACATTTTATTGTAAGTTGTGCTGTTGTTTATTTTTGTTGAGAATTTTTTGTAGCTATACAATATATTTTTAATTAAATTTGTTATAATACAATTTTGTTATACTATATATTTTTTTTATATAAATAAATTCAATAAATTCAATAATATGATTTTGTTATTTGTTAAGCTTCAATACATTTTTATTAAATAAATTTGGTAATATGATTTTATTATTTGTTATGCTTTTATTATATTTTTTTTAGTTTTTTAATTTTTTTTAATTTATTATTCATTATACAATATTTTTTTTAAAAAAATAAGTGCATGTGATTTAATTTGATTGGCTGAACATGAATGATTTTCTGGTACAATTTCAAAATCAGATCAGAAAACTTTATTTATACTCTGGCCTTTGTTACTATATTTGTATAATACATATTTTGTTTTAATATATTAATTTTTAGCAGATTATTGCTATTGTTACAGTACCGGAAGCCTTCTTTAATTCCGATAGAGTAACAATCACATGGCTCCTGAGATCCCTTCCTTTGGGCGTGAAGCGGTGTGCAAGAGGGAAGTATAGTTTCTTTTATGCCTGTAAGAAACTACACACTTCTCTGAGGCAGTTCGGTATAAAACAACAAGAGATAATACACGGTTTATTAAATTAACAAGAGGGCTATTACAAGGTGTCTGTTCCTTAGAAATCCCAAGAGTTTATTAATAATAAGAGAGGAGGATAAATAATATAAATGTAAAGATAAAATACAATGTCTGGATCTGTCTAAAACTAAGGGAAATAAGGTGGGTTTATATATCTATAGAACTAAGCGTCGCTAAGCGTCGTTAAGCGTCACTAAGCGTCGTTAAGCGTCACTAAGCGTCATTAAGCGTCGTTAAGCGTCATTAAGCGTCGCTAAGCGTCGTTAAGCGTCGCTAAGCATCATTGAGTGTCATTGCACATCAATTTCGCATATCACTATTACTAAATACAGTTATTACAAAATTTCCTTATTAAGTTCTAATTTTCAAACTAATTTCTCCCAAGATTAAAAACCTATTCTATA
>QKWP01002260.1:4898-16949 GCA_003550325.1 Gigaspora rosea
GTGGTGACGGTCACCACTGGTTATAGTTAGAAATATTTTATTATTAAATAATAAATTAATATATTATAAATTATATATAAGAGAGAAAGAGATATTTTGATGAAGTTAAAATGTTTTGTTCATATCCAAACAATTTTAGATCTTCTGATCATCTCATCAAGCTAAGTCTAACAAACTAAAATTGTTTGATTCTGATTACTGAATTACAAATTATTTTAATTTATTTATTTTTTAAAAAAATAAGAAAATTTTGTTTTTGGTAATATTGTAACAAATTGGAAATATCTTGTGATCCTGTGATCAGAACTGAATGAAATTTATATTATTCAATTCCTTTCAATGAGAGGAATTTAATAGAACAAATTTTATCTGCTTTTGATTAGTATTCAGAGATTCCTGTTTTGTTATAATACCTTTAGTTATAGCATTTTATATAAAAGACTTATAGCTATTCTTTTAGCAATTAGCACATGCTCACACAATAGTACAATATCTATATATACTAACTCTCAATCTACTATTTCTAAATTTAACAACTTAATTAAAAAATCTTCTCTCTTTTATAAACAATATTCTTACAACTATTGGCACATTTGGCATATCCTAATAAACTTTATTCAATTATATAACCTTCAGATTATGCTATACTAAGTGCCTGCACACCAAGATTGTCCATTTAATAACCTTGTTAACAATTTTGCAAAAAATTCTAATTCATATTCAGATACATAACTTATTTTGATTTTAATTATAACAATATCTACAACTTATTATACTCTCTATTCTATTATAATACAACTATAAAACAATTTGCACACAGAGCATTTAAAAATATATACAATACACACATTATTGCAATGTGGTTCTTTCAACAACGTATAACAATATTACTTTCTTGTTCAATTAAATAGACTGAAATACAACTTGGCTCTACCTCAATTATAATTATAAATGCACTTATAACTATACCAACTCTTATTTTAACTAGTTCAAATCTTTTAAAATTAAAATTATTCTCCAACTTCTTCCTATACTATCTTATTTATATAGCCTATATCTACTATATTATTTTTTAATCAATTGTATAAACTATAATACATTTGAGCATAACTGACACTGCTTTGCCTGCCTCAATACAACTAATATCTTACAAATATACAAAACTCTATCCAACAAACCTGAAACCTTGATATTTCTAATATACAACTATATGATCTTTACAATCAACTTATACAATATCCATGTCTATTTTAACAATTACAACAATTAATCTACTAATATTTTACAACTATTACTTATTAATACAATGTTTGCTTTTGCGAGTTCCTATAAACTAGCTTTAGATAACTATTAAATTACTTCTTAAAATATCATATAACATCTATGAAACATTATGGAAACCCTGCTGGTTTACACTTTTATTTATAAGAAACAATTATCTAATACCTCTAATACACAATTTACATTATTCAAATTCTCTAATCACCTACTGTACTACAGTCGGACCTCTATAAATGCAACCTGCATAAATGCAATACCTCTCTAAATACACATTTTTTTCTATTCCGTAAGATGTTATTAGTACTAAATGCACGTTCTATATTCTGTAAATGCACGTTCTCTTGAATAACATTTTATATTACACTAAATGCATGTAGCCAATCAAATTTTAGTATTTAAGATAGGTTATACAGTTTTGGTAGAAGTTACACAAATATGATGATCAAATTTTTAAAGCTGCAATTTAATTGGCTCACTTTAAATGCAAACCTCCCTAAGTGCACGTTGTAGGCTTGTCCCTACGAATTGCATTTATGGAGGGTTGACTGTATTATGCACCAGAATCTCATATACCTATAGCTGTATATGTGGTCTTCCTAACCAACAACCTATCTATATCCACTGATTTGATTTTTAGGAGTCTTTTTGATAAACTATTACACAAACTTCTGCTATTAAGTGACATAAGAAAAACCTTTAAATAAAATAGTTTTTTGGCCTAGATATGAGATAAATAAGCAATAAATATTCAAACAGCTATACCAAGTTATAAAAGAAGTACTATTACTAGTTGTTTAAAGCATTCAGGTATTTTTTGGTAGTAAAGAATCAATTTGTTATGAACAATCAGTTGTATAATAGTAAAGATAAATTCAAAAGTAATTTTCAGAAAAACTGCCTTTTTAACTTACTTTTAGCTAATAATTAAACATGTAGATATTAAAATATTCTATATACTTAATTATAGATTAAATTTAAGTTTAAAAGACTGTTGATGTGAAAATTCACTTTGTAATAAATTTTAATAGCAAATAATTCTTGTCGTGGCTGAAGCTGAAAATGCTGAAGCTGGAAATTTAAAATATTTTAATATAAAATTTACAAAAAATTTTGAAATGCATTTTGTATGATTTTTTTTTATAGTTAAATTAGAATTTAGAGTTAGGTTTATAATAAAAGAGTATAGTTGGATTTTAGCAGAGCTTATAGTTTTAAATGAAACCTCTAGTTTCTAGCTTCAGCTATTTCCAGCTTAAGCAGCAACAATTCTCGATCATGATTGGCTAATTTTGGGGTAAAACCAAATTGATAGATATGTAGTAATCAATATTTACCACTAGAATTAGCTTTACATAAAATTTCAATTTGATTTACTATATGGACCTTATATAGTTCTCCTACTAATTCAATATTAAATACACAAATCTAGATGAGTTTTAACTGCTTTAGTAAGTTTAGATTGCAAATAAATTAGTTTAAGTCTTATACTTGTTTAATAATTTGTATATAGAATAATTTTGTTTAATATAAAATGTACCCAAAGCTGCCTCTAAACACATTTTACAAGTTAAAAAAAATTGAGACAAAACCTTACCTTAATACAGAAAAAAAACTGAACTCTAAGAAAACTTGTTTAGCACATAAAAATATATTATTCTAGCATATTTACTTTTATATTTCTTGAAAATTTAAAAGTAGATGCTTAATTTTGAATTTTTTGATCAAAAAATCCAAAATTAAGTATCTTCTCTTAAATTTTTAAGAAATATAAAATTAAATATACTAAATAATATATTTTATATGTTAAACAAGTTTTTTAGAGCACAATATTAGAACAATTAGTAAAATTTTAAGAATCATAGAATTTTTTAGTATTTTTATTAAAAAAGGATAATCCTATACAATATAGCTTGTAATAGTATTGTGCATTTTTGCTGTTCTAGCCTTTTTTTGGCATGTCCCAACATTCCAATATCCCAGTGTCCCAAGTGTTCCAACTATGTTCCGTCTTAATAATAGTAAATTAATTTAAAAAATACATGATTATATATTTTTCTAAATGCTAAACACATTTCTAAAAACATTAAATTAGAAAATTTTAAGTAATTTCAATTTAAAAAATTGTTCCAAAATGTTCCAAATTTTTCAACTCATGTTCCAACTGTCCTATATACAATACTGCCTTATGATATGCTAATTTATCACAGTAAATAAGTAAATATAATTTGTAGATCTGTAACAAAATAATTTTATATAACAAAACTTAAATTAATATAAAATCAGAATTAGGATTGGGTTAGAGTTAGAGATTAAGAAAGTAATAGCTTATAATATAATTTTGCAAGGAATTTTTTTTGTTAGAGCCCAAAAAGTAGTTATATAGACAAAATTTTTGATATTACAAATTTTAGAAAATTTTAATACACAAAAAAAATTTGCACATTATACCTAATCTTCAAATTTAATTGGTAGATTGTTTGGGTGCAATATACAAGTACAATGCAGAGGTGTAAAGCATAGGAAACTCTATAAAATTATATAAAATATTATATTCTCAAAATTTTACTAATTAATTCTAATATTGTGCTCTAAAAAAACTTGTTAGCATATAAAATAAATTATTCTAGCATATTTAATTTTATATTTCTTGAAAATTTAAAAAAAGATACTTAATTTTGAATTTTTCAATCAATAAATTCAAAATTAAACATCTTCTCTTAAATTTTCAAGAAATGTAAAATTAAATATACCAAAATAATGTATTTTTATGTGCTAAACAAAGTTTTCTTAAAGCACAATATTAAAAATAGTAAAATTTGGAATCATAATATTTTATATAATTTTATCAATAAAAATACTAAAAAATTTTCTAATTCTCAAAATTTTACAAATTAATTCTAACTTTGTACTCTAAGAAAATTTGATCAGCACTCAAAAATATATATATTATTTAATTTATTTGGATGTTAAGTAGGTCAAAGTAGTTCAAAGTAGTCTTTTGTGCATTACAAATTTTGTAATTAATGAAATTTTTCTAAGCTATTAATTAAAATTATTTAAAATAGCAAAAACTTTTAAGTTTCTTATTATAAAAAATTAGTAAAACTTTTGTAAAGTTTAAAATTTTTAAATTTATATAGCTTTGAACTTAGTCTTGAACTAGGTTGTTCAAAAAGTAGTCTTTAGATGATTGCAAGTTTTTGATATCATTATTTTCTTTTATTATAATAATTAAACTTGTTTATTAAAAGTTTTTAGCTATAGTGATTTATAAAACTAATTTAATAAATCTTTTTATTAGTTTAAAATTTTATAAAATAAAAAAGGCTAGTTTGAACTACTTAACATCACTATTGATTTATAATAATTTAGTTTTTAGCAAATTACTAAAAATTTATACATATTAGTCGATTTATAGAATTGGACCTTAATTTAGTCCCCAAAATACTCAATAATCTGCAAAAAGTCACATGTTAATTGAAAGCAAATAAAAGATGTACCCCAAAATCACATATCAAATTCATTGTCTCTTCTAGAGAATATAATAAAACCCATGAGCCTATCTCAAAACCCATGAGTTTTTTTTAGGAAGAATCGAATTTAATAAAAAGTAAGAGAAGTAAATTTTAAATTAAAAATTTTTTTTCAATTTTTTTAAAAATTTAAACTTCACAAAGTTTAACTTTTTAGTTTGTTTTGATCTTAGCAATGCGCACTTAGCTTTGTTTAGATCTTGCGACACATATTTAGTTTTGTTTAGATCTTGCGACATATATTTAGTTTGGGCTCTACGATATATTTTAATATATATTTATTATTAGTATTTTGTTATTTAGCTTGGGTTTCGCAAGATATATTTAGTATGAGTTTGCAGTATATATATAGCTTAGATTTTGTGACTTGGGTTTCACAATATAAATTTAGTATAAATTTCAAAATATGTATTTAATTTGGGTTTGCGCTATATATTTTAATTTAGATTTGTAAATAACTTAGTAACTATTTTTATTTATTATGAAATTTTAATATTGTGATTATTAATATTATATAAATAATAAAAATAATTTATTAAAAACTTTATTTTATTTGAGAAATTTAATTTATTATATATTTCTGCACCTGCGATTCTTTTATAATATAATTATCACATTACTGTATTATGACTATATAGCTCGTCTTTTTCATAATCTTAACATTTTGCAAATATAAAAAAAAAATTAAAAAAGATATATTTTTGTGTTTTCTTAACAATAAAGTTACAAAAAAAGAATTAGTAAAAAAAATAAGCAAACATTAAAATAAAAATTTCTCTTTTCTTAGCTTGATTTCATATTTTATAGTCCAAATCTCCATTCCCGATTAATTGCATATTTCACTGCAAAAGAAAAAAAATTAGTGATGTGAAAAAAAAGAATGAAAAATAATTGAAACTGCTATTATTTTACTATATTCCAGCTTTATTTTTTATCCACTCCAACAGCTTAATTCCATGTTTTAAGACAACAAAAAGCTACAAAAGGAAAAAAAGAGTTAGTGAGCAAAAAAAAGAAACAAACAAGAAAATGAATAACTGAAACTAGTGCTTATTTTATTATATACTAGTTTCACTTTCCATCCATTCCAAATCTTTGCTTCTAGCTCAATTCCGTGTTTCATTATGACAAAAAGCTGAAAAAGGAAGAAAAAGTTAGCAAAGAGAAAAAAAAAGTATGAACAAAATAAAAATAGATGAAACTGGTATTTATCATATTATATACCAGTTTCAGTTTCCCAATCGTCCAGATCTCCTTTCCCAGCTCAATTTTATAACGAAGCTATAAAAAAAAATTAGTAAACAAAAAAAAGAATGAACAAGAAAAGAATAATTAAAACTGGTATACCAGGTTCACTTTTTGTCTGCTCTAGATCATTTTTATCTCAATTTCGAGTTTATTTTGACAAAAAGCCACAAAAGAGAAGAATTTGTAAATAAAAAAAAAGAAATAAACAAGAAAAAAAATAAATAAAACTATACTTATCTGCCATATAAGTTTAGCAATAGATTGATTAACTGGTATCAAATAATTGATAATCTGTGTATGCATATTATTTGAACTCCAAAATTTTTAGGGTATTTTAAAAATTATCTAATATGATATAATAATTGAATTTTTAGCAAATTTACTTGATTTTAGAAATAAAATAATCTCCAAATTTATGCAGATCATTTATAACCTATATTAGAAATGTCTGGGTCCTACTCTAGAGCCTGGAAATACTATAAGGCCATACAAACTTATACTATTAGTTTTCATATTACCAAGTAACTTTTTATGACCCAGCGACCCGAATTTTAATTTTTTTTAAAAAAAAATTTTTTAATAAAAAAAATTTTATTTAAAAATTTTATTGTCTTACAACCAGATACCCGATAAATAAATTTCATATGTTAAAAATTTAAACTTTATTCTTTATATATTATACAAGAAAACTTTGTTTCCTTAGAACATATTGCACTAATCAATAACACCATAGGCGCATTTTAGTAAAGTTAAAGTTTTATATTTTATCATTATTTATATGTAATTGATTAATAATCTTTACTATCGCTCTGTTCGAATGGAGAATTTCTATTGGCTAATATATTAAAAAATTAAAATTTCAAAACCCCACCTCACTAACCCAGCTGGGATATGAAAACCAATAGTATATATTTGTATGGCCTAATATATATCATATAAAAAAATTAAAAAAAAAGACCTTATATATTTTTTTTAATTTTTGTATTTGTTACTCAATATAAATAAAGATTGGCTTAAATGAAGCAAGTTTTGATAATCTATTGTTAAGTGATATAACAATCGATCACATGCATAATACTATAACAATCGATCATATATATTATACTATAATATTAATCATATATAAAATCATTATTTAATTAAAAAAAATGACTATTTGTTTAAAATTTTGCTTATAAAACCACTCTGTAGATTTGAACAAAAAATATTTTTTGCAAAATTTTATTATAAATACAACTTCTTCCAATTACAAACTACTAAAAATTCTCACCTAACCTTTAATTGGGTTTAATTTTTGGTTTATAATTTATAGGCTAGCAAATTAAATAATTAATATGTATACATTATTGGACAAAAATTTTGAATAACAGTAAATTTGTTCAACTTGACAAATAAACACATACTGCTTCATAGCATGTGTTATTTAATCATTTGCCGGTTGAGCCAATTTACTGTTATTCAAAAATTTGCCCAATAATGATATTATCTGACAATTTATCAGCTGAGTTTTAATTCAAGCAAACATAATTATTTTGTAACACATAAAAAAAATAATGGAAAGAAATACATTCATGATCATAAGAGTTTGTTGGATAACTATATATATATATACTAGTTTATATTAAGAAATTCTCTAAATTAAATTTACTTAAAAAAACCTTAATTTTAAATAAAAAATTTTAAATATTAACCTAACTGTTTTAGTTGTTACATTAATTTATTTTACCAAATTTTGTTTATTTTTTATTAGTTGATAAACAATAAATAAAATTTGGTAAAAAGGGTTTGGGACTCCGTAGTCTAGTGGTCTAGATGCCCATCTACTATTAGAAGTTACTATTTAAATTCTAGTAGAGGCAAAAAAGTACCAGTAAGAAAGCATCTATGAATATTCATTTCATATTCAACAAAAGTCTATATAAATATTAGTCAGATTAGGAAGTTTCTAGAAAGAAGACTGGTTTTCTTCATGAAGCGAGTGATCATTCTAAAAATACCTCTGCCAATATGTGAACGAATAAAATAGAAAGCCTAAATGCAGAGTGGCCGTCTTCTTGGAACATAATAACTTAAATGCAGGATGCACTAGGCTAGTATAGTAATACAAACAAGATATAACTACAATACAAGGGCACACCAACATTAAATACCAACCAATTTAGACAAAAGCTGGAAGTAGTTAATGTATTATGAACTTAGTTGGGAGTAACCTTAGTTATACAACATAGCCCATACTTTGCCAATACACAGGAGTCTTTAAAAAGAAAAGGATTGGCAGCATACTATTAATCTGAAACATTTGTGAATGGAAAAACATAAACAACATCCAAGAAATCTTGGTACCAATACTATTCTATTACCAAACAAAATATAAACCAAGCAACAGAATATGAATATTGCAAGTACTTATCTATCTGAGAGTCTGGAGGGACTGGTATAAGAAAAGTAGAAAATACAAGAGAGGTGAATAAGAGTAAGTTCGCATAGAAATCCTTGTTAGTTACCTGCAGGAGTGATAATATGAGTAGAGATTTTCTTGAGGAATAAAGTAGCCCTTAGTTCAACTAGAATCCCAAAGAACTCTAATACAACTCAGATGATTTTAAAAAAGAAAATTTTTATAAAATTCATCAAACATTGCATTTTTATATAGTAAATTTTCAAAGTTTGCTCTATTTTATATATCTATTTGGATAAAATAATACAAACTTGGATCTGAGTTGTATCAGAGTTCTTTGGAGTTCAGTTTAACTATACTTAATTTAAAGATAGGTGTTATGGACCATTGAAAATCAAAGATCTTAAACAGAGGACTCATATATGGGTCCCAGCAATTGCAATTAGTAGGTAACTTGCGAGCAGAGCCTTTAAATAGACAATGACTAAAATTGTATATATGAGCAGCCGTCAATAGAAATCAAGCAAATCAACATTTGAAATAAAATTAATTCCTTAACTTTCACAGCTCATATCTCAATGAATTTTAAAGCTATCTTGATGATTTAATATTCAAAAGAAAACTTACAATCTAAGCTTTCTTTTGAATATTAAATCATTAATATAGCTTTAAAATTCATTGAGATATGAGCTATAAAAATTAAGAAATTAATTTTTTTCAAATGTTGATTGCTTGATTTCTATTGACAGCTGCCCATATGGCTAATTGTGGCCTCATTGATATATAATATAATAACCAAACTACTGTTATAGAATGGATTAGTTATTATTTTATTATTTGTATTATTTATTATTGTATTATGTATTATTTTTATTATTATTGTATTTTATATTTTATTATCGTAGAAAGTTAGATATTTAGAATAGTTACTAACACTTATAATGCTTATACTGTTTATAACGCTTATAACACTTATACTACTTATAACACTTATAACGCTTATACCGTGCTTATAACTCTTATAACGCTTATATCATTTATAATGCTTATATTGCTTATAATGCTTATATCGATTATACTGCTTATAATGCCTATACTGATTATAGCACTTATTCTAAAATGTATTTAAAGGCACAGAATTTCCTTTAGACACTGATAGACCCAGACCAAGACACAATACTTCTCTTCATATTTATTATATATCTTGTATTGGGATTTCTTAGGAACGGAAACCTAATAATAGCTCTATCTTAGATTATTAATAAAGAAACCATTTATCTTAATAACACCAAGTTTATTATCAAGTAATAGTAAAATCGATAATTCCTCATTGAATACTATCCTGAACTGCCTTTAGAGAAGAGTATAATTTCTTACAGACTAAGGAATTATATCTACCTCATGGACACCGCTATAAACTGATAAAGGATTCCTGTAGCCATTGTTATAGTAAGGAGTAAAAGAAGGGCTCCCTACTATAACACTACTATTGTAGATAAAAATCTAATAAATATATGAGAGCAATAAAGATGCTCTATAAACAAAAAAAAATTAGTAAAATACAATAAGATAGCAACTAAAATAGCCAGGTTGATATCAGATCCAGGACATGTTCCCTTAAAATAGCTCAAAATGCTGTCTGTAATTTTTTTTCTCCTCTTAGGCGAGACTCGCCAAATATGACCGACCTCTTTGAATTTATTATACTACTATAGAAATAGTACAAACTTATTATACAAAGAATAATACAGCATAGGCATCATCTGATTTAGCTAAACGAAACCAAATGCGAATCACTGCATGGCATCTCAGGAGACACTGACTAGTCCATCAGCCTTTCTCCACTATACAAGGGCATTCCCCAGAGAAAATATTCTTGGAAGTAGAAGGAAAAACTAAACTACTAAAGGGCAAAATCTGTATAAAAGGGTATAAAAAAGAAAAAGAAAAAACAAAGAAACCGAAAAAACAAATAATAGAAAAAAGAAAAAAGAAAAGCAAGTCCTTGGGTCGATTAAGCCCCGGCACCAAGTGGACTATTTTAAAAATTACATGATAATAAGAAAAGTAGTCTCTACTCTAACTAAACTCAATTTATCATATGTAGGCAAAAAACTATTACTTGAAAAAATGACCTCTAACCTAAAAAAACTGTAGAGATAGGTATATAAACGAAACTACGGCTATAAGAACATTCTAGAACAAAATTTCATTACAAGGTTCCTCAAACACGTGTCGCTTATTATTTATCTCGAAAAACTGAAATCCATTCGTGACTTCATTCCAAAATGGCAACCGCATTTCCAAATTGGGAGAGGTAAACATTGTCGATCTTTTGGAGGGGTAAGCCGAAAAGCCCACTTTGTCAAAATTTCGAAAAAGCCAAAGGGACAGTGACATGAGAATTTAATAGTGGGTGTTCGTTTCAAGTCTTTTAGATTTTTCAAAGAGTGTGTTTGAAAACCTAAATACTGTTCTCCATTAAGCTACTGCAAAAAACTTCGTCAGCGAAGAAATTTCTCTAACTAAAATTCCGTGTTTACTAAAGCGCCGCCTGCTAGTTATCACTCGTTCTTCTACTATTGCTTTTGCTTTGTATGCCGAATATAAAAAGGAGTCCCAGAACAAATAGTTGACCTTTATAAAAACCATTTTTTGCAGTGCTTCTTCATCTAACTCCAGTATTTTGATATTTCATTTGTATGAAAATCTGGTACAGGTGATCGTCAAAGAGAGTTCTGGATTGGTGCTTTGAATGCTGTCTATAATTAAAATTTTTTAAAAAACATAATTTACTATATAACTTTGAGCTAAGATTCTTTTAAATCTTACTTATTAACTTTAAATTAAATTTTTCAGGAATATAGAACAAGGGAAGAAGAAAAAATTGAGCTTAAAAATAAAATTAAACTTTTGCCAATTTTGCACAAAACGAAAATGTAACTTTGCCAAAAACAAATATTTTTTGATTTTAAGATTATGTGTATATGTAAAATCATGCCCTGAACAGCTTTACTTAGGCAACTAAAATAGGTTACCTTGTAAGACAAATGGGTTACCTATGTACTAAAGTTAAAATTTTTGGAGTTTCAATATAAACCCTTTTTTTGATTAGGTAACCTACTTCGGGCCCTTAAGCAAAGTCGTTCAGCACGTGATTCTACTTAGTTTAAAGTTGTCGCGCGTTTTCTCAGACCTTTTACTAAGTAAAAAATAGAGTTAAAGTTCTGGAAAAATTTTTTTCTAAAAAATTTTTTAGAAAAAAAAATTTTTTTTCAAACTTTAACCCCATTTTTCACTTAGTAAAAGGTCTGAAAGGGTGGCAATCAATTAATCGACAATCACTTCATCGACATAACATTTTACTGACAATTATTTACCAACACATTCATTTTACCAACAGTTTATTTCACCAAAGCTCATTTCATCGACAAAGTAATTCTGGTCATTGTTGTTAGGGTCAGGGTAGAAAAGGGCTAAAGTTAGGGTGCTTTTTGAAAAAAAAACTTGTCAGTAAAATGAACTTCAGTGAAACAAACTGTTAGTAAAATGAACTTGTCAGTGAGTATTTGATTTTGTTGGTAAAATGTT
>QKWP01002260.1:26001-46652 GCA_003550325.1 Gigaspora rosea
CTATTTTTATATTTATTATTTATTTTTTTAATTTTTTTATTTAAGTTATATTTTTGACTTTTTTTTTAAAAAAAATTTTTTTTAATTGTTTTTTATTATTTTTTTTTTTGATTTTATTTTTAAATTTTATATTTTTTTAGAGAATTGCTATTCGCACTATGGTACATGTGGATTAACTCGATTTTGTTACTTAAATATTTTAACTTTTAAAAACTTTTATTAATATTATCTCTATGAGTTCTTGATCAAATTTAATAAAAATTTTTTTTATTTGAATTCTATGGATTTGTAGAATTAAAATAAAAAAATTTTTATCAAATTTGGTCAAGAACTCGTGAAGATATCTTTGATAAAATTTTCTGTAAACAATTTCAATACAGCTTCTTTGTAATATGTTTTTTTTGCTTTTTCAATATAACCCACTGTTCAGCGATAATTTACAAGAAATTTTACTATGCTAACTAAAAGCAATTTTATAACAAGACTTGTAGCGCATATCATGAACTAATAGAATCTCAAATTTCATGAAAAAATATTAAAAACTCGTGAAGATATTAATGTTTTTGTAAATTTTGATACATACATTTTCACAAGTTTTCCTCTAAACTTCAAATAATTCTGGAAGCATTTTCTCAAAATAAAACCACCAAAACATGAATTAGTAAGTTGATAAAATAGGTATTCAGTTAAAATTTTATAATAAACAGATTAGGCCATATAAAATTTATGAATTGGTTTTCATAACCCAGCCAGGTCATAAAAACTAAATTATAAAATTAAATTTTATAGATTAATAAATAAAATTTTATATGCCGGGTCCCGGGTTATAAAAATTAAAATTTAAATATAAAATTTTATATGTTAATATATACTAGTATGATAGATGGTGCCTTGCACCACCCATCTTATTTAGTGTTAATTTATTAATCATATTAATAAATTGCTGTAATAAATTCAAGTTGTTGTAATACATTGTTAAAACTTACTATCCAGTAATTACAATGAGTTTAATTAAATTTGCTCAACTAATATATATTACATGGTGCTGCTTACTTTATAAACATTCAATCCATGGATATTTTAGTTAACAGACAGTCACTTTACAGACAGCTTATTTTACTACAAGATAATGGTGTATGAGTGAAAACCTGTAAGTAAAATATTATTATTTGTCAATCACTATGCTGATCTTAACGATTTGGCACTAAATAATCATTTATTATATAATTTATGTAGCAAATATTTATTTGTCATATTCTATAATTGGTCACACCCAAGTGCCAAATCATTAAATTAAGATCGGTATAATAAATTAATAAATAATCTTTTACTTACAGATTTTCTCTGTGCATCACTCATATGATGGAACAAACCAAGTGTACTATTCTCTATCACTTTTAATAGGTACACTTAAAATTTAAACTGCATTTCTTGCGATTTATCTAGATACATTAATTTGATTTATTAAGTTATATTAGTATTATCAACTTAACTTAGTTCACAAAGAATTAGACTACAGGCAAGGTTATTTTACAGTTGATAAATTCACAGATAAGTTTGTATCATAGATAATTCTAGTCATTGATGTTGGAATTAAGTTTAAATTAAAGTTGGTGCAATTTATAAAAAAATTGTTGGTAAAATATATTGTCTACAAAATGAATTTGTCTGTGAATTAACTGTTTATAAAATAATTATAAAATAATCTTGTCCATAGATTAATTGCCTATGAATCAAGTTGTCTATAAAATGATTGTTGTGAAATAATATGGACATAAAGTCACTTATTTATTGGAGGTTTTTTTTTAATTCAAAAGGCATATTATTATTATTATTATTTTATATAACAGTGGCATACTAATTACCGTAATCAATTTTGTCCTGTTTTGTTGTCAAATTATATGTGAATTTATTGAATTTAAAAGCTATAACTAATATGCTAGATAGTTTAATCAAAATTTTATTTTCTTTTAACTTTTTTTACCTTGCCAAATAAATTATACTTATACGTAATCCAAATCACCCACTTGTTAAAGTATGTTAAAAATAAATAGAAGTTGACATAAAAAAATAATATAGCGATCTTAATTATAAAGTATAATAATGTAAATAATATCTGTTTCTAAAATTTTAAGATGTACTTTAACATTTCTGGTTTTAGTATGACTATGTTGCGCTACCTAATTATTATAATAAAATTAATCAAACTTATGAAATTTTGCTGAGTTGCCGGATTTTGGGTATAAATTTTAAAATTTAAAATTTTTATTGAACATAAAATTTTTTATTAAAATAAAAATAAAATCCGGGTGGGCGGGTAAAAAAAATTTTTTAAATGTTATGAAAACCAATTACTAAATTTTGTATAGCCTTAATATTGATGAAGTTATGATGATTTTTCAATTTGCTTCCATATTCAGAATTTTCTAAAATTTTCAATTTTGATAAAAACAGAAAAATTACCATCAAAGGCTAGATTTTACAAGTTCAAATTAAACTAGTTACTGCACACTAATATAATCAATAGAGAATATACTAAAATTTTGCTTTCTAAAATTTCAAGTTATTTGATTAAATATTCATTCTATAATAGCTTTTTTCATTTGGCGAGCTTCTTTATAATATATTTTTTGGAAATAGAAGAATATTTCATCAAAATTATCTTTACAAGTTCTTGATCAAATTCAATGAAATTTTTTTATTTGAATTTTATGGATCCATAAAATTCAAATAAAAAAAATTTTTATTGAATTTGATCAAGTGGTTGCAAAGATATCTTTGATCAAAGTTTTAGAGAATTTCAAAATGCATATTATATGACAGATACATTTAAATTTTTGACAAAACTTTGATCAAGGATATCTCTGCAACTACCTGATAAAAATTTGATAAAAATTTTTTTGCTTATTCTATAGATCCATAATAATTAAATAAAAAATTTAATCAAATTTGATCAGGTGGTTGCAGAGATATCCTTGATCAAAGTTTTGTCTTTAGAGAATTTCAAAACGTATATCACATGACAAATACGTTTAAATTTTTGACAAAACTTTGATCAAAGATATCTCTGCAACCATCTGATAAAATTTGATAAAAATTTTTTTATTTATTCTACGAATCCACAATAATTAACTAAAAAATTTTCATCAAATTTGATCAGGTGGTTGCAGAGATATCTTTGATCGAAGTTTTAGAGAATTTCAAAATGCGTATCACATGACAGATACATTTAAATTTTTGACAAAACTTTGATCAAGAATATCTCTGCAACCACCTGATCAAATTTGATAAAATTTTTTATTTAATTATTATGGATCCATAGATAAGCAAAAAAATTTTTATCAAGTGGTTGCAGAGATATTCTTGATCAAAGTTTTGTCAAAAATTTAAACATATCTGTCATGTGATATGCGTTTTGAAATTCTCTAAACTTTGATCAAAGATATCTTTGCAACCACTTGATCAAATTCAATGAAAATTTTTTTTATTTGTATTCTATGGATCCATAAAATTCAAATAAAAAAATTTCATCGGGTTTGGTCAAGAACTTGTAGAGATATCTTTGATGAAATATTCTTCTATTTCCAAAATATATATTATAAAAAAGCTTACCAAATGAAAAAAGCTATTATAGAATGAATATTTAACCAAATAACTTGAAATTTTAGAAAGCAAAATTTTAGTATATTCTCTATTGATTATATTAGTGCGCAGTAACTAGTTTCATTTGAACTTGTAAAAATCTAGCCTGTGATGGTAATTTATCTGTTTTTATCAAAATTGAAAATTTTAGAAATTCTGAATCTGAAGCAAATTGAAAATCATCACAACTTCGTCAATATTAATTTGTTTATGATGAAATTTTAACTGAAGACTCTTGAATACCTATTCTATCAACTTACTAATTCATGTTTTGGAAGTTTCAATTTGAGAAAGTGCTTTTAGAATTATTTGAAGTTTATAGGAAAACTTGCGAAAACGTATGTGACAAAATTTACAAAATATTAATATCTTCACAATTTTATGAAATTTGAGATTCTATTAGTTCATAATATATGCTACAAGTCTTGTTATAAATTTTTGTTTAGTTAGCATAGTAAAATTTCTTGTAAATTATCGCCGAACAGTAGGTTATTTTGAAAAAGCAAAAAAACATATTATAAAGAAGCTGTGTTGAAATTGTTTACAGGAAATTTCATCAAAGATATCTCCACAAGTTCTTGACCAAATTTGATAAAAAATTTTTTATTTTAATTCTATGAATCAATAGAATTCAAATAAAAAAAATTATTAAATTTGATCAAGAACTCATAGAGATAATATTAATAAAAGTTTTTAAAAGTTAAAATATTTAAGTAACAAAATCGAGGTAATCTACATGTACCATGGTGTGAATAGCAAAAATCTATGGTGCAAATAGCAATTCCCTTTTTTTTATTTTTTATTTATTTTTTCCATTTTTTTTTATTTATATTTTTTTTGATTTTGTTTTAAATTTTTTTTACTATTATTTATTTTTTTTACGATTTTTTATTTTATTAACGTTTAAGTTTTTTTATTTTTTTTTTATTTATTATTTTTTTTAAGCTTAAACTTTTTATTATTATTTTTAATTTTTTATTTAATAATGTATATTATTTTATTTTTTATTATTTTTTTTTTTATTTATTAATTTAAATACAGATCTTATATTGATTTTAGTTTATTTTTTATTTATTTATCAATTTATTTATTTTATTTTAAATTATTTTTAAATTATTTTTTTATTTAAATATATATGTATGTTTTATTTTACTTTTATTTTTGGAGGGCTTTTTTTATTTATTATAAATTCATTGTGTAATCAAAAAGATACCTATCATTGAACATATGCAAGTTAACTATTTTTGTAATATGCATATATACAATGGTAGGAATAATTCTAATTATTCCCAAGTAGAAAATAAGAGCACTTTATATAATGCTTGTACTACTTTAATTAGTGTTATTTTCCTAATATACATAGGAAATTTGTTTATTCACTAATTAAAAGTAGCAACAGTATTGGAAGTAGCTTATTTTTAGAACAAAAAATTTTAATATTAATTTTGGTTCGAAAAAGTGAGATAGCTTATTTTCAAATTATAGATGATTTTAGGTTTTGTTCAAAAACAAGAGGATAGCTTATTTTCAGAGTAGCTTATTTTCAGGAATATACAATAGTTTGCAAAAAAATATGAAATTTGCTAATCAATAAAAAAAAAACTAATGATTTCTAATTCTAATCATCAGAAAATTTTATACATAGATATTGATCGATATATAGTACTTAATGTTTTATATCAATTATAAAATATTGTTATATATCGATTAAAATATCGTTATATATTGATTAATTAGATAAAATCGATATATATCTTTTTTTTTATATATTAGGGGGAACCCCAGGTGTAGCTCCTGCCCCAAACTTTATTAATACTTAAGTAAGTTAATATATTGCCGAAGTACATACATATTATATACAAATATTAGAACTAGGACTTTAGGTAATACAACCATTTATCCATGGCTAAAACCCACCAGTGCCTTCTATATTCCTATTTATATGACTGACCTGGCTTGTACGTCCCTCTCCAACCAACAATTGGTATTCATATGTTCGCCACTTTACCCACACTACCTAGTATCATCACTTCCAATTTGGTGTACGTTGCCAGGTAGGCGCTCTGTGCTTCCAGATTGGTGACCTAAGATCCCCTAATAGCATACTTCTCAGGAGTTCGTATCTCAAGCCATGCAGCTGCCTCTACTACATTGGGTAAGTATTATGCAAAAGACTGTACTTCCCTCTATGGTGACGATGTAACCGGGCTTGTTTCGCAAATGCTTCCAGTACTAGATATAGTAGAATGGTATCATAAGGCTCAGGGAGACCCTGTTACCACTACATGCACTTGTACTAGCTATACCCGTATTGGTAGTCCCAGCACTTCTTAGCGTCCAAAGACTCCCATATGGGTACGCCCAGAGCCCGTTGGGTCTTGACACGTACATGCCTCCATGCTTCCACCTCTCACTGGCTAGTGAGTTCCGTTTGCCCTTATAGGTTTATTCTGATCCCCAGTCCTCACATCCGACCCTTCTTCCAACCTTTACCAATCTCTCCCAAACTACCAAACCAGTTAGCTCGGAAGAATTGGTCAGCCAGCTTTATGTGCCTAATGAACTCTCTCTCCTTGGTACCTAATTCCGAAATATAGGTCCTTTTCCTCCAGTACGACTCCGGCAGCCAGGTTGGTGTCCCCTCTTACTATGGGCTTTTTCTGTCTAGTTCTTCGGTCTCTAGCTGAAATCCCGGTCTTTTGTAGTACTGTTAGAAATTTTTCTTACCTCCTTGCTTGGGACTTGCCAAATAGGTTTCAATTGTTCTGGTCCCTTGAATTTGTCTGTGTAATATACACAACTGCGCTGATGCTCCCATTCAAGNAGTGAGATAGCTTATTTTCAAATTATAGATGATTTTAGGTTTTGTTCAAAAACAAGAGGATAGCTTATTTTCAGAGTAGCTTATATTCAGGAATATACAATAGTTTGCAAAAAAATATGAAATTTGCTAATCAATAAAAAAAAAACTAATGATTTCTAATTCTAATTATCAGAAAATTTTATATATAGATATTGATCGATATATAGTACTTAATGTTTTATATCAATTATAAAATATTGTTATATATCGATTAAAATATCGTTATATATCGATTAATTAGATAAAATTGATATATATCTTTTTTTTTATATTAGGGGGAACCCCGGGTGTAGCTCCTGCCCCAAACTTTATTGATTAAAATATCGTTATATATCGATTAATTAGATAAAATCGATATATATCTTTTTTTTTATATTAGGGGGAACCCCGGGTGTAGCTCCTGCCCTAAACTTTATTAATACTTAAGTAAGTTAATATATTGCCGAAGTACATACATATTATATACAAATATTGGAACTAGGACTTTAGGTAATACAACCATTTATTCATAGCTAAAACCCACCAGAGCCTTCTATGTTCCTATTTATATGACTGACCTGGCTTGTACATCCCTCTCCAACCAACAATTGGTATTCATATGTCTGCCACTTTACCCACACTACCTAGTATCATCACTTCCAATTTGGTGTATGTTGCCAGGTAGGCGCTTTGTACTTCCAGATTGGTGACCTAAGATCCCCTAATAGCATACTTCTCAGGAGTTCGTATCTCAAGCCATGCAGCTGCCTCTACTACATTGGGTAAGTATCTCAAGCCTGCATGCTGCCGCAACTAGCTGGGTTCCTGCAACTTCGGAGCCCAGGATTTAATATTCTGAATTCGGTATTATGCAAAGGACTGTACTTCCCTCTATGGTGACGATGTAACTGGGCTTGTTTCGCAAATGCTTCCAGTACTAGATATAGTAGGATGGTATCATAAGGCTCAGGGAGACCCTGTTACCACTACATGCACTTGTACTAGCTATACCTGTATTGGTAGTCCCAGCACTTCTTAGCGTCCAAAGACTCCCATATGGTACGCCCAGAGCCCGTTGGGTCTTGACACATACATACCTCCATGCTTCCACCTCTCACTGGCTAGTGAGTTCCGATTGCCTTTACAGATTCATTCTGATCCCCAGTCCTCACATCCGACCCTTCTTCCAACCTTTACCGATCTCTCCCAAACTACCAAACCAGTTAGCCCGGAAGAATTGGTCAGCCCAGCTTTATGTGTCTGACGAACTCTCTCTCCTTGGTACCTAATTCTGAAACATAGGTCCTTTTCCTCTGGTACGACTCTGGCAGTCAGGTTGGTGTCCCCTCTTGCTATAGAGCTTTTTCTGTCTAGTTCTTCGGTCTCTAGCCGAAATCCTGGTCTTCTGTAGTACCATTAGAAGATTTTTCTTACCTCCTTGCTTGGGACTTGCCAAATAGGTTTCAATTGTTCCGGTCCCTTGAATTTGTCTGTGTAATATACACAACTGCGCTGATGCTCTCATTCAAGATAGTGGTACCAAGGTTACAGATAATATACCCAACTGATCGATGAACAAATATTAAAATAATACAGGCCTATTTTTCAATTCGTCTCCAGTGGGATTTGAACTCCAGACTGTCGCTTGGGTGACAACCAGACAGCTTCTCTATGTGCTACACCCTTAAATCGATATATATCTATAATCAATATATATCAATTTTTATATTAAATCATTATATATCTATAAATCAATTATAGTTATAATTATTTGAAACGATATATAACGATTAGCAGATCTTTAAAGATTACATAGTGTTTTGGCTGCGTCATGAAAATTTCAACCTGGATCCCAAATAAAAAAAAAAACCAAAAAAAATTTTTAAAAAATTTACTATGCCCATCTAATCCGTAACGTATCCTAGATCAAAAAAATATATTTCACAAAATAGAAAAAAAAACTTGAAAAAAAACATAAAAAAAAAAATAAGCCAGTTTGAACGATCTTTACATCTCTCCCTTTTCTCCTTTTCCCTTTTACTCCTCTCTCTTTTTTACCCCTTTCTTCCTTTTATCTCTCTTTCCTTTTATCTCTCTCTTCTTTTTTCTTTTTTATATTTAATATTTCAAATATATTCAAAATATTTTAGAACGATCTGTAATCTGGATCATATCAAAAAAGTGTTTGACTAATATTTTCAAAATGTTTTGATGATTTTTGATGATTGTACCACAAGATTAGATAGATCTTTGTTTTTTTCTGTTTATAATTTAGATCTTCTATTAATTTTACATTGTTTTTCATTTTCTTTTGTTTTTTATAGTTTCATTTATTTTCGTTTAGTTTCGTTTTGTTTCATTTAGTTTTATTTTGTCTTTTACAGAATCTTTGAATCTAAGATCTTGCATATGGGAAAATTCAGTATTGTCACAAATTCGATTTTATCACATATGATAATCAAACATGATCATTAACCAATAGAATTAATTACTGTAATATTTGTGTGATTTGTTGATCGCCAAACGATCAAATCAATGAAAATATGAATAATTTATTGCCAAACTATTTATTATCAAATTATTTATTATTAGCAAAGCTTTAATTTTAATTATTTATTCGATTTTTCATTCATTACCACTTCTACTAGAGACAAATTACAACCTTTGACCCATATTATTGTATTAAGCTAAACAATATCATCCACATGTATTTGATCTAAATTATCAGTTATTGTGTTAAGTTAAACTTATTTGATCTAAATAACATCTACGCTAACTTGGAAATTAATTTATATAAGATTAATTAACACACAAAATATAGTATAAACACTAACAAAATAATCAAAATTTGTATTTTTTAATTGTAAAATGTTATACTATATTTAAAAAAAGTGCATAAATAAATTGCCTGGACGACTGATTCAAATAAGTCAATTAAATGAACATCTTACTATAAGTTGCCAGTAGAAATTAAACCTATTTGAAATCAAATAAACATATTTTGTGATCATTTAGTCGAAGTTTTGTTGAATATAAACACGAAAACTAATACTGAACGATTTTAAGTTTTAAGATCTTTGCCATATATTACAATCCTGTGTTTTTATATGTTCTACCCTTTGACATTGTCATTAGTAAGAATTTTGGATCTTAAACCGAATTTTGGATTTTTGAAGCCAAGATCTTGTTGATTACAAAATACAAAATATAAATTTTCAAACAATAATACATAAAAAATTGTTATTTTTACGGAGCCCTAAATTTTAATATTGTATTTAGAGACCTAAGTTTTATGTGATGCGCATTGCATATGCTAAGCATAATTTGATTAAAAATTGAATAATAATAATAAATGTCTATGATTGGTCAATTTTTTACTAGTGCAATGTATAATAGAAATTATGTAAATCAAATAACAAGAGTCATTCTATAAGGACGATTTAATAATTAAATATGTAAGGAAAATTATTATAATACGACAGAGTAAAACCCGTGCAGCTAGCTAGTAAAACCTGCTATGCAGATCACATGAGGCGTTAATATATAAAACATACTATGCTAAACAGATTTTACCCAAACCTATGATCAAAGCAGGTTTTACTAGCTAGCTGCGCGGGTTTTACCCTGACATAATAAAACTAGTATTGGTTTTACAAAAATCGCATAAGCCACATAATCTGGGCCAATCACATTGCATAATTTGACTTTTGATTTCGCATAATGCTAGCGTCCCTAATTGTATTACATAACTTAACTAATTAGCATGAGCTTTGCAATAATCATGTTTTTTGTGATTGGAGTCAAATTTGCCTATATGTGTTAAGCGTAAATACAAATTTTCAAACTGTCACAATAGCAGGGCATCGTATACTATTAACCAATTAACGTAAGATAAATTCGGAATAATCACAAATTTGACCAATCTGGTTGGTTACAAATTTTGAAAATTTATTACAAGATGCAAAAGATCAAAGATTCTATAAATAACAATGATTCCAATAACTCAACAACCATTATGGTACCTTAAACCTCATCGCACATTCTTTCTTCTTCATGAAACTCAATATTCAACCGTCACCCAGCATGCAAAACCTTCAAATAAGTCGATTGAAGTATTAGCTAAGAACATTGTAAATAGTGATATTACCTGGGTCAAAAATTAGTGACCCGGGTCAAACCTGGGTTATGAAATTGACCCAGATCATGACTCAGGTCAGCAGATCAGGTGAGTATAACAACTCTTATATAAGATTGCCATAATAGCAATCATTATATAAAAATAGGTATTACTTGTTAAAAGCAATAAATAAGCAGTGAGAATCTTGTTTTACGTTGAAATACAGCAATAATAATTTGTCCAATTCTTTATAATTCATTTGGTATGTTTTGAGGAAAAAATAGCAGCAGATCAGGTAGGTGTTATACGGTAATAAACTTTAAATTAAAAATTATCCGATTTTCATTATATAAAATGAATTGCCATAACTTGAACACCTATATTTCATTGTTATTACTTGCTAAAAGCAAGAAATAAGTGATGATGAATCTTGTTTTACATCTAATATAGCAATGCAATCATTTGCCAAATTTTTATCATTCATTTGATGCGTTTTGAGAAAAAAACTTCAAGAAATCTTTTACTTCTGGTATTATGATCTGTAAACAAATTTTTATAAACGATTGTTTTCGCTTATAAATTTGTTATTTGAAAGAAAGGTTTTTTTATTAAATTATCACTGAAATTTGCAGACTTTGAATTAACAAACAGTTAAATCATGAGTAACGAATATTTGAATGATACGGTGTTAGAAAATACTAATATGGGAGGGTCAGAATTCAGTAGTACAAAGAGTTTAAGCAGCAATGAAGCTTCACTACGGCCTTCAACATCATTACAAACTAGCAAGCACGATTTGGTTAAAAGACAAAAAAAAAGAAAGACCAGGTGGTAGTCCTGTTAAACCTTTTTTCAAAACTGAGTTAATTAATAATACAGAATTTTGGATTTGCCGCCACAAAGTTTGTAAAGTAAAATATCAAAAGGATAGTTCTACTTCGAACTTATACCAACATATGAGAGATAAACACCATATTTCAAGGGCCATGATAGAAAGTGGTAGAGTAAAAATCGTGACAAAAAATAATGATAAATGTGAATTTGCCGTAATGGCTGAATCCTCTCAATCAACAATCGTACAAGTATTTAATAAAATAAAAAAATATCCTTTTAATCATCCCAAACAGAAAAACTTGATAGCAATACTGCTGCCTTTATTGTTGAAGAACTTTAGCCTTTTTTGGTTCTTCAATCACAGGTGTTCAAAAGAATAATAGAGGACCTTGATGTCCAAGCCAATGTACTTAGTATAGATCACTTAAAGGAACTTTTTATAAATAGTGAAGATAAAATTTTAAAAAATATTCGTGAGTATGCAATTAACAATAATGAATCAATAGTGTCTCATTTACCACGGATATGTGGACCTCAGATAATGGCAATCTATACATTGGACTTACACTTCACTGGATAAATGATGATTTCCAAATAAAGGAAATAATTGGTAACATTTCTTACCTTCCATATCCTAATATAGCTAATTGCCTTCTAAATAAAATCGTTGAAATTTTAGACAGTCTTAAACTTAAAAATATAACTGTTTGTGGTACAGTTGATAACAGGTCAAATATTAAATCATGTTTAGAGAAAATGGAACGAAGATACGGCATATATAAGGTTTTTTGCTTTGGACATACTTTGCAACTTGCAAATAACGATTTATTAAAAGAATGTCCAGAAATTACAAATTTAATAAAAAAATGTAAGGATATAGTATCGCATTTTAGTGAAAGTCCAAAACAAAAGCAATTTCTCTTGGAAGTACAAATGGAAATAGAAGATTGGGATAGACTTCTTTCTGTAATTCGGGATGTTTCTACAAGGTGGAATTCGACATTCTATATATTAAAACAGTTAACTATTCTTAAACCTGCTCTGTACAAGTATAAGTTACTTTTAGTTGAAGCTAATGACAATAATTTGCTAAAAAATTATGAAGAAAAGGAATTATTATCCAATGATTGGAATAAAGTAACCGAATTAATAAAATTGTTGCATCCATACGAAATTATTACTAAACAATTATTGGGTTCGCAATATCCAACACTTTCACAAGTGTGGTTTGCAATTAATTTTATTAAGACAAAACTTAATTGTGCTAAAACAAATGATATTAATAATCAAAAGTTTCGAAACTCCCTTTATAAATTGATACTGGCATAATTTTTCTATTTTTAAAAATTTTTTTTGAGAAATTCAATTTTCGCCTAGGTTAAAGTCACCCGATAAATCATTTATGTAATTAAAATTATTAGCATTAAGTAATATTTCAGGTAACTTTAACTTGGGTAAAAATAAAATTTCCTGTTTTTTTATTGTTATTTTTTTGTTGCTATTTTTTTTTTATTTTTTTTTTAGACACGATTTTTGGAACCATCAAAGCCAATTTGGCTTGCTGCATTTTTTGACCCAAGAACCAAAGACATGCCAATATTTACTGAAGATGAAAGAAGTTGTACTATTTTAGAAGCATGTGTTGAATTCGAATTAATTGCTAACTCTCATGAATTAGACACTTCATCAGATACTGAAAGTCAAATAGATTTGACACTATCTAGTAACAAAATAAATAATGAGAACATTTTTGCTCACGAAACAGATACCAGTTCTCAAGAACAATCAAATCAACAGGATAGTATCAACGTAAGTTTAATTCATACCTTTTATTGCCAATAGCAACAAGTGAAACAGACATACTTCAGTGGTGGGCATTACGAAAAAATGATTATCCAATACTTGCGAAGCTTGCTCACAAGTACTTAACTATACCGGCAACATCAGTGCCATCTGAGCGCCTTTTCTCATCTGCAGGCCTTACCATTACTGATAATCATACATGTCTCGATCCTCAATTTGTTGGGTCAATCTTGTTTCTTAAGGCGGCTTTAAAACTTTGGCCAGCTTCCTACGTTTTTGAATAGGTAAAAAAAAAATTTTTTTTTGAGTTAACTTCTTAATTGATTAATCATTGGTTCAAAAATATTATTAGAAATTGAGCCAAATGCTGAATTCGCACTAAGAAGTAAAGAAGCAACTTATCGTATAATGGAAATCGCCTAGAGGTTTGAAATCGACTGGAGGTTTAAAATTGTCTAGAGATTTAAAATCATCTGGAGGTTTAAATAAAATCGCCGGGTATAAAAAAATAAAAAAAAAACATAATTATATTTTAGGTTGTGGAAATTTTAAAAGGAGCGAAAAAGTGTAATTGATTGAATTAGAGATTTGCCAGTATTTTATATCTGAAATCTCTTATTAAAAGGACAATAAACAATAAGTAAATAAATATTTTATATATAAGTAAAATAATAACGATTCTTCTAATGGATAAATATGTAAATCGTTTGTCGGGTACGTAAAGTATAAATCGATATGAATTAAATAAATTTTAGTCAAAATTTATTAATCAAGTTCTAACCAGTTTGACCCGGGTCAGATCAAAATTTGACCAGTGACCCGTCGGGTCGGGTGACCCGTACAGGTCACCCGACCCGGGTAAGATCCCTAATTATAAAACGCCTAACGGTACAGACTTTTTTTTTTTTTTTTTGTATTGGCATATTGTACATTCATTCGTCCTTGATTTTTCAGATGGCTAAAATCATCCTGGGGGGTATTTCACTTATTTCTATGGATCTTATTATCACCGAGTGTCGCAGACGCTATAATGAACATGTCCTCTTCAATACTTTCCTGACTGGCTCAAAGAACACTTTAAGAAAGCCTCCCTCTAACTTCATTTCCCGTGAAGAAATTGTTAATAAAATCAAACCCATGCTTACACCGCAACCTGATTCTTCTTTTTATCAGGTTATTTCAGGATCGCATGGTGTGGGTAAATCGACCATTGTTAGTCAAGCAGCGAGGGAAGTCGGTCGTGGAGTGATTTATGTCGACATACCTCCTGATAATACACAATTTGGTAATGAGTTTGCCAAAGCTCTGAACATATCATTCGATGAGCATATTACATTTATGTCAACTCTGTTCCGAAAGATCTGGGGAATACCTTTAGAATCAGGTACACTGAGTGATTTACTGAAATTATAATTTTTACTTGCTATTCACTTAATAAAAATTGTATAGGTGTTTCTCAGGATCAAAAGTGGACAAGAGCTCTAGCTCGTTTTCAGCATGGTGCTGAGGCTTATTTGAAGGCTTACGGAAAGCCTGCTGTTATTATCTATGATAATGCTAGTCGTTTAACTCATGAGATCCTAGACATACTCCAGAATGATGCCAAAGAAAATGCTAATTATTCAAATTATATTTCTTTATTTGTGACCAGTGAGGGGTCTGTGCCTATGAGGATGCAAGGTATGGGAAACATACGTATATGTTATTGTTCACGAAGTGGGCAATAACCAAAAATCCACCCCAGATCAGATGATCGAATAATGATGGAATGGGCCATTCCGTCATTATCTGGGTTGATTTTTGGTTATGTCCATTTCGCGGATAATAACAGATTTATTCCCAGGTTCTTATTATACTTCTATACTATTTCTTCAAAGTAAAATTGCGTATTTCATAAAGTTTAGTCTACTACAAATCACAAACCATCTTCCGTTTTTTTCTTTTCTTTTTTCTCTCTCTTTTTCTTTCTATTTTTTTTTTTTTGGCCAGCGACTTTTACTCTTTGTTTGTAATTAATAGTTTAAAAATTCGTACGTAATTAAAAAATAAAAAAAAGATATATAAGTTAATCAAAAAGAATTATGAAAATTCCGGATTAGCTCGAATTTGAAATCTGGGCAATAATCGAGAAGAAATAGTATAGAAGTATAAATAAGAACCGGGGAATAAAGTTTATTATGACATAACCACCGATAATTTTATCTATCCTTTCCTTCAGGGCGGAGTCAATTTTTGAAATTCCAGACTTGCCAAAGGATAAGTCAATGGATTTTCTGGATAAGAACGGCATTCCTTTGAAAGAAGCAGAACAATTTTATAACCTCATTGGTGGCCGGATTATACAACTCAAGCGTGCAGTTAAATTATTTAAAACTCGATCCTTTGATGGTTAGTATCTGTCGAATTGTTCACCTTGTTCGCCTTGCTTACATAAGTATGCTCATTTTCTCATTTAACATAGAAACCAAGGAAATATTTATGGATGATCAGTTAAGAAATTTTACTCGAGCTGAGATACTTCCTGGAGGCCTTTATCATAATGTTGCAAGTAAGATAATCAGGATTTTACTTGAGAAAGGACAAATTGAATATATTAACTTTCAGGAGATTGTGAATGACAAGAAGGTTGCTGACATTCTACTAGATTCTAACATATTTTCGCTCCGTCCTAGTGAAAGTACTATAAATTTTGAGTCAAAGTTAGTAGAAAGTTTTATTCGCGAAAAATTATATAGTCGCCCAAAATCCCCCGTAAATCCAATGCAATAAGTTTTATAGCTTTATTTTTGCAATTTTGTATTTTCTGTACATAAAACCATGTATTGTTCTAAGAGTTATCTTCTGTTTTTTCAAAAAATAGTTTTATTATTCATTACATATGTAGTGCGTAGTATAAAAGTATGTGGAAAGCCATAATATTAATAAAAGTTTTCAAAAATTTTTAAAAAATATATATATTGTATTATTTTGTGTCGTTAATTAATTTTCAAAAGTAATATTAATTTTATTTTATTATATCGAAATCTAAATATTATGGAGCCATTCCTTATATCAATGTGATTGGTGACGATCACTTATTTATTAATTTTTTAAAATACTTTTGTTGATTACGGTAGAGTCATAGTGACCTGGTTTGTGTGTCATAGGACGACTTTCTTCTGATTGGCTGATGCAAATCAATTGCCCGGGTAACTTATTTATACACTTTAAAGTACTTTTTGAGAACGTAACGTTTCACTAACAAAAAATCTCTGTGAAAGCAAATTTTAGCTCTAAACGAACGTAGATATTCACTGTTAAAAATTAATCCAAAATAATCCACCTCTCCAAGAACTTCACTTAGGGTGAATATTTTTTACTATATATCGCTAGTACTAGTTATATTAACGATATGTAAGTTTTAAATGCCAAAAACGGTCAACAATAAAAGAAGTTTGAAACGTTACATGTAAGCTTTAAACTTAAAGAACTTTGAGTATACCGTTTTGACATGCTATATATAATAACAATAAGCTTGTACTAATATTTTGTGTATTCTGAATATTATAGAGTTATACTACTAGATTAGTAAATGTAACTTTGGGTTAAGTTGTAGATCGTAATATGTATAAACGTTATTATTTTATTCATTATGTGGGTGAAGGGTCATGTTGCGTCTTTAATAAAGGTCATGATAACTATTGAAAGATAATTTCGTTGACAATTTATTTGCATCGAATTTTGATTAATTTGAGCCTTGGGTTTATTAATAATTAATATCAATTTATGCATTATTTATCTATTTCTAAAAATGTGACAAATTCTTTTTTGCGTGCATTTATTAGTTTATAAGCTTCTTTATCAGTCACACGATTTGTCAAATCCAATATTTTATCATATGATTTTCATAAGTTACACAAATCGGCGAACATTTTTGAAAATTTCACCTACACCTTTGGTTTTAATATACAATGCTTCTTAAGACAAACTGTAGCTGTAGTTTTTGCGAACCAGAAAATATAAAAATATAAAAAATAACCGTTCCGCGTAAAGTAACATGGCTTCGAAAGTATGCAATTATTTTGCTTTCTTTCACTTGATCTTTCTCCAGTTTACAAATACCTGGTATAAAAAGTAGATCGTTAGATGCGCCGAAGTGAGAGCTTTCGCCAAAATGCATCTGAGAAGGGCTGGTGCATTATGAAAGTAATGCTGAAAATCGGGAAAACTGTTTCATGAATAGGTAGATCATATTAATTTAACGTTGTTTTTATATAATTTGCTTATTTATGTGTATTGTAATTTTAGTGGGTTTTTGAAATGACGGCATACTGCACAGTGTGCAGTAGAACATGTCCTTTAGACTTACAAACCAAATGAAATAATTTGGGAAGGTGTCTAATGTAAGTAGATTTAATAGCATAGTGTTCTTGCATAGAGCCTCCGCAATTGCTTTTTCGCCTTCAATTCCAAAGTGCTTTCGCTAGTAACAATAACTTTTAAAAATTTCTTGTCAACTTCTTACATTGCTCGGTCAGAAGCCTGCTCAATTTTATCAACAATAAATTCAGTAGTGGCTTCTTCACTACCCGTCGCTCGTTTAATGATTTGGACTGAACAAGAAAAATGAATCATGATGTGGTTATTATGGTGACGATGGATATTCTATTTTCTTCAGGAAGTGGCGAGCTATACTACTGGTAATATAATTGGATGCTATCTAAATTTTAGAAATGAGATAGTATTATATACTAAAAATGAAATTAATTTAGGTAACCAACATTTAGAATTACAGTCTGACCTCTCTATAGTCACACCCCATAGTCACACCTCTATATAAGCACCCAATATTGTGCAACAGACTTAAAATATAGTAAAAAACCTCATTATAGTCACATATGACTTATAATCACTATCACCAAAAAATTTTGATTTTTTTATCCATTTTATTAATAAAAAACCTCGCTATAGTCACCAATTATTGCTAAATATAGATTATAAAATCTGATTGGCCAATATTTATATTCATGTTTATTTAAAGAAAATTTATTAATTTACACGTAGTGTTTATACACGAGTATAATTTATTGATTTACAATTGTGTAACATATCAATCAAAACAATGTTTACAAACGAAAAATAAACCCTTGCTTATGGTTAGGGTAAGGGTGGGTTTGGGATTATGACAAGGGTTATTTATACCAAAATTTCTCAAGGAATTTTTTTAATTAGAAGATAAAAGGTGGTTTCAGAATAAAAATTTTAAGATATCAGTTTGTTTTTACATTACCCGTGTACATACACTCTGTGTACAAATAGACATTCTCTTATTTAAAATATTCTATTAAAAATTTTTAAATGTTTGACAGCAAATAACTTTTGATGCAGTGGTCCGATTTGGATGAAACAACTACCAAAATGTTCGTCTCGATGTTACGATTCTAATGAGCACTAGATCGTTTAAATCGGATCACACGATCCTGAGATCGTTAAGGATTTGTATTACTTTACATGTTTAACAATTGTTTAATTTAAATATCTGAGTAAAAAATCTTTAAAGATCTTAGCATTTTGTAATTAGATTTGAATGATTGTGGACTCTTTAGAATCGTTTCATTGAGCCAAACACTCTGGTAGTTGTTTTATCCAAATTGGATCACTGGTTCAAGAGTTATCACTATCAAACGGTTTAAATTTTTTAATACACAAATACATTAATTATTGGCTTTTGGTCACGTGACCATAACAAGGTATTTTATTTATAATCACACCTCTATACAATCACCAAAAGAGGCATGACGGACTTGGTGATTATAGAGAGGTCAGACTGTAATATGTTGTATTTTTTAAGGCGAATAACAGAAATTTAATAATTATAATTGATAAAATATTTTAAGGAATTGTGTGCCATCTACGCAGCAAATTCAAAGGCGTCCTATATCTTTGTGTTTAGATCGCAAGGCACAATGTTTGGTATTCGAAAATTCAATTCACGGAGTAAAAGCTGCAAAGAATGCAAACATGAAAGTATTACCTGTTTCTTCCTTTATTTATAATTTTAATTTCAAAGTAAAATATCCATCCCACATTGTGAAGTTTTACTTATAGCGATTTTAATTTAATTGAAAAAAAATTAATTAATTAAAAATAAAATTTTTATATATTTAAATCCTTAACTGTTAATTAGGTTATTTGGGTACCAGATCCTATCAGGTCAGTAAAAGCGAACTTCGAAATGATATTCTGGTAAATTTATTCAAAGTGTAACGTTTTTGGCTTATTTAAAATTGAATTTTGTCTATATACTGATATTTAATTGACAGTGACGACTAATGAAGACATTAACAAAAAATCGAAGAATGCAATAATATTAGAAGATCAAGGAAAGGTTTATTATAGATTATATTCAAAAGAATGATAGCTAGATTTGGAACATAGTACAAGAGTTAGATTTAGAACATAGCATATAGTTAAATTCGGAACATAGCACAATAATTAGATTTAGATATAGCACAATAGTAAGATTGAATATAGCACGATAGTACATTAAGATAGTTAGACTTAGGATGTAATACAATAGTTGATTCGAGACATAGCATAGTAATTAGATTTAGGTACAATAGTTAAATTCGTGATGTAACATAATAATTAGATTTAGGCATAGATATGATAGTTATCTTTGGTATAGTGATAAAAAAAGTAGATATGGGGTGTGGCGACTTAGGGAAGTTGGTAAGTTGTCACCCCCAAGTGGCAGGTCTAGGGTTCAAATCCCACTGGCGACGCTTTGGAAAAATAGACCTGTATTACGGTAACCATTTCCTGTCAATCGGTTGGGTATATTACCTGTAGTCCTTGGTCACCATCTTGAATGGAAGCTTTCGGGCGAAGTTGTGTCCGGTGATACAGACAAATCCAAGGAACCGGGGAAATGGAAACCCATTTGGAAAGTCCCAAGTAAGGAGGTAGCAACGATCTTTGACGGTGCTACCAGAACCGGAATATCAGAAACCGGAGCTGGAGAACTGGACGACATGACCTTCGGAAGAGAGGGTCCACCAACCTGGCCGCCGGAGTTGTACTGGAGGAAAAGGACCTATGTTCTGGAATTAGGTACCAGGGGAAGAAAAACTATAGCACCTAATGCTGGATAGATCAACTCTTCCGGGCCAACTGGTTTGGAAGTTTGGGGCACCCTGTGATGGACCAGTAGGAAAGTAATGGTGGGTACCAGGGTCAGTGTGAACCTTACAAGAGCAAAAGTAGGTAATGGTAGCGGTTAGGTACCCCCTGACTGCAAGTTGCTTGCCTCAGTGAGTGCGCAAGTTACCGAAGTGTAGGTAATACCTGTGTGGGACAGGGACTGCTCTACCAAGTTTACCCGCGAGGATAAATTAGTCCTAAGGAGATGTAGGTAGCATCCGGGACTGTCTT
>QKWP01002260.1:47006-77479 GCA_003550325.1 Gigaspora rosea
AAAAAAAAGTAGATATAAATATGGTAAGTTAAAATAATAATTTAAAAATTAATTAAATAAAAGAATAATTTTAAAAGATAATTTTTTTTAAAAAAAATATAAGTTAATTGATAATAATTTAAAAATAATACTAGTAATTTAAAAAAAAGTTTTTTTAAAAATAATTAAAAAATAATAGTATACATAATACTAATAATAAAAAGAATTAATTGATTTGTAACTGTAGGTTACAGAATAAATTTATAACTGTAAATACTAAGATCAGGTATAACGTGACTATCAAACCAAACTTTCTATAAAAATAAAACTGTGCGATTAAGGTTAGGGTTAGAGTGAAGCTTGGCGTAAGTCTTTGGGTTAAAAAGGGCTTTAGTTACATTAAAATTTAGCAAGGAATTTTTTTGTTAGAAACCGAAAGGTAGTTTCATATGTGAAATTTTGATTTAGAAGCAATTTTTGACTTTTCAAATATAACGTTACACCTGATCTTAGAATTTGATTGGCATGTTGGGATGGGTTACAATAACCACAGTTACAAATTAATTAATCCTAATAAAAAAAAATAAATAAAATTTTTTAAAAAATAGTTAATATTAAAAAAAAAATAAGTTGAAAAAAGTTAAAACGAATAAAGGTTTTATATTAAAAAAATAAAATAATTTTAAAATAATTTAAAAAATAATAGTATATATAATATTAATAATAAAAAAATAAATAAAATTTTTTAAAAAATATTTAAAATTAAAAAAAAATAAGTTAAAAAAAGTTAAAACAAATAAAGGTTTTAATTAAAAAAATAAAATAATTTTAAAATAATTTAATAAATAATAGTATATATAATATTAATAATAAAAAAAGATTATAACTAATTTTGACCCCGTATGATTTTAAATAATTTTCACCCTGGGTGATTTTACATAATTTTAACCCCGGGTTATTTTAAATAATTTTACCCCCGTGTGATTTAAATAATATTAACGCTTTTAACTATGATTGTTGATAACGTCTCTTTTTTTATTTTATTTCGATCAAATTTCACTTATTATTGTATCAAATGGAACCCACCGTTAATACAAATTTACCCTTTTGATATTATCCTCTGTACCCTTTATTCGAAGAAAGTTTGATGAATGAAACCTACTTATATGATTTGGAAGGCAATGATGATAACGGTTTTTATTTATTTTAATATTTTGTAATACACAGTTTGTTATTTGTACTACTTTGTCATAACTTTTGGTGAACCTTTTGTACTATGCTAGAAGAAAAATATTCTTCGTTTAGAGGAGGCAGTGAAGAGGCTATATAAATGAAGCTTATCCATTTAGTTCCAAAAACGATAATGTGTTCAGTTAGTAGTTTCAGGATTCATTTTGATTGTTTTTTTATTTATATTACTTACATTTTCTATTTGTCTTATTAAAGGTGAAATCTCTTTGCCTACAAATATCTTAATAGATGAGGCTCTGAATTGTTATAGAGATAATAATATTAGTGGTTAGTATTTATTGTAGTTATATATGAAAATACATATTTCATAGGGATTGGAACCACCTAAAATTTTTCTTAATCGTTTAATCATTTAACCGTTTAATTTGGCCTGCATTAAAATAATTCTGGCCTACAACCAACGTAATTCTGCCCAGAACTATAGAGCAATTTTTAAACGGTTAAATGGTTCCAATCCCTAATATTTAATCGTACCAGATATAATGTTTTAACTAACCATTATTAAAGACAATTTAGATCTTGAACCTCAACAATCTTTTGATCTTGAAAATGGGAATGTTGCTGATAGTCTAATTGGGAATGTTAGCAATAGTCATGAAGAAAATGAGATTGTTATCGATAGTTGTGAGGAATATGTAGATGATGATATAGATGATGATTCGGAAGATGAGTTAGGAGTGTTAAAATTGACTATAGGCTTGGAATTTGAAATGTGAGAAATTGCCTAATCTTACCTTGAAGACTATGGAAAACAAGAAGGGTTTTCTTTTCGTAAAAGACGTCATATTAATGATCCAGCAGATAGTAGTATAACACGTCGTCGTACTTTTGAATATTCACATGCATGTGCACATGAAGCTAAAAAGACTATTTTAATGGAAAATAGAAGGGATAGGGAATCGGGAATGATTGCCTGCTCCTGGCATATTAATTTGTCATTCCCTAAAACAGCGAAAGATGTTTGAATAAATAATATTATTGGTGAACATAACCATCCAATGAATCCCCTTATTGTGGAGACAGCACCAAAGTTTCGTCGCTTAACAGATGCAATATATGAAAAAATCAAATTCTGGACAAATGAGGTGAGATTAGGTGGAACAACACAATATAATTTACTTGCTGCATCATTCCCTGAAAAAAAATCAACAAAAAGGATCTTAGTAATGCTATACAGCAGTATAAAAAACAACTAAAGCCTCAAAAAAATGATGCATGCCAAACCTTAGCTAATTTGTACAAAAAAAAAGATGAAGATCCATTATGTATAGTTAGACCAAAAATCGACTCTGATGAAAGAAGGTTGACAGGATTATTTTGGATGTCTCCTGCTCAAGTGTGTGCTTATGAAAAATTCTATAATGTTATAGTTATAGACACAATGTCTAAAACAAACCAATTCGATATGATTTTATTTATGATTACGGCTGTTGATAATAACTTCAAAAATTTAATAGTAGCAGCAGCACTTATAGAAGACGAAACTGAAGCGACGTTTGCATGGATTTTAGATGAATTAAAAATTGTCTAAGAGGTTACTCCAACAGTAATATATTCAGATCTAGATCCTGCCTTAGTATCAGCTATATCTAATTGCTATCCAGAAACCCATCTTTTCTATTGCATATTTCATATCGACCTTAATTTAAAAAAAATCTTCGAAAGAAGCTACGCGATCAGTTTGAATTATTTTGGCACAAATTTCTAGTAATGCGTAATACTCTGTATCACAGAGAATTTGAAGTTAGATGGGCTGAGCTTATTGAAAAGTTTCCTGCTTGTGAACAATATTTAACACGTACCTTATACTCTTGTAAGGAAAGTTGGGCAAACTATGTAATCAATAGATACTATATCGGGGGAATTCAAAGTACACAGCACAGAAACTTCTAACAGAATTATAAAGAAAAAACTTAGTCGAAGCTCACGGTTGGCCAATGTTGTTGAAGAAGTCCAAGCGACATTTAATAATCAATCAAAAAGAGCATTAATTAATGAGTGCAAAAATGAAATACCAACTAAAGGTTTGCCTAGTATAATGGAAGAATACTTTCCTGAAATAATCAAACTATTGCGAGAATATCTCATGCCACAAATCTACCAAAAGCAATGTGATCAGATATCACAATCACTTTGCTATGATGTTTTTTCGATTAATGACTGGTCTGCACTATTAGAGGTGCGTAAGAAATCATTAATCTAAAAACTTTACGATTAGGTTAGGGTTAGAGGATTTACAAAAAAAAAGCATTTAATTGGATTCAGTTATAGTATGTTAGTAATTATTAAATCAGTTTAATTTTTTCAGGCAACGGATGATTCATATCAGTTAGAAATAGGTAGAGAGGTGATTATGACCAACCACAGACCTTATTTTCTTCGCTAATCAGTCATATGTTACACCATAACATTAAGAAAGTCTGGAAAGTAATTAGACATAGAGCTCTACAAGCAATGCCTCAATATGTAATCGTGCTTGATGATGGGTCTCATTTGTGTACTTGCCTTTGGCTTATTAACTGAGGCATTGTTTGTAGACACTTCTTTAAAGTTATATCTTATTCTCAAAGTGCATGCTTCCATATCATGCTTATTTCACAATGATGGTACAATGATAAGAAGGCCAGTATTAATCAACAAATTCATCAGTCAATTCCCGTATATCGAATTGTTGAAAATAAGTTGAAACAACTTCCACCTCAACTACTATCATTTAATTATTTGACAAAGATTAGAGAAACAGTTTATATCGATCATAAGCAAAGTCCTAAACAAAAATATGGTTTTGGGATGGGTTACACTAAAAAAGCCCTTAACTATGCAGTTCGAGCTGATAATGTTGACGAGTTGGTTAGTTACTTGGAAAGGTTTATTGAAAAAATGAAAATTGAATTAGACGAACAACAAGAAAGTGTTGAAAATACAATCATTGGCGATCCAATACGTGTAAAGCACAAAGAGCGCCAACCTAAACGCTATAAATCAGAAGGAGAAGATTTACCTAAAAAAAAGATACAAAAGGTACAAGACAAGACTAATGCAAGTGAAGGTTCAAGTAATTTAAAACGTATAAGGCATTGCCAAAATTGCGGACAAGCAGGTCATTATGCACTATGATGCCCAAACTAGAGCAAATGTATTATGCACATAGACGTATAGAATTTTTTTTTGTTGTATTTATGTAGTGTGCATATGATTAGTTACTTATTTAGGTAATGCAGTCATCATATGAACATTTCTTGTACATACTGGGTCTGAGCAATCCAATAAAAATTCTAAAAAAAAAGTAATGCAGTAGTGAGTAAACTGGTATTTTCTATAAGTAACTATTTTAAAGCTGTATTATACTTATCTGGTATCATATGTTATTAAAGTTGCCAAATAGCATATCGGGACCTATCAGTTATAGTTCCGGTCCAAATTGTCAATCACCTGACTAAATAAATAATTAAAATTGCCCGGTTTATAGTTGACTTTATATATTATTAACTCATATGACCAATATAGTATCATAGATCTTCCCCAGTATTGCTACCAAAATTTTTTCGATTACTAGGGTTAGCGTGAGTGCTCAGTTAAGGTTTGGGTTTAGGTTGTTATACAGGAAAATCATTCAAAGAAAAGGTTAGGGTGAGTGCTCAGTTAGGGATTGGGCTTAGGTTGTTATACAGGAAAATTGCTCAAGTAAAACGTTTTTTTAGTTAAAAAAAGTGTTTCTTATGCAAACTTTTGAGATTTGATTGTATTACATTACACCAAATTATTATCTTTTATTGGCCAATAATCACGTGATCGAATAATTTTGTTTGCGATACTGGGGTAGTTATTATCATAGTATAATTAAAAGTTCTATAATATTATTGGTTAATATCAAATCAAGTGAACTGGTGATTTCACCCGGGGGGCAAGTTAGCAAAATCCAATAAAAAAAATAAATAAAATTTTTTAAAAAATATTTAATATTAAAAAAAAAATAAGGTGAAAAAAGTTAAAACAAATAAAGGTTTTATATTAAATAATTTTAAATAATTTAAAAAATAATAGTATATATAATATTTATAATAAAAAAATAAATAAAATTTTTTAAAAAATATTTAATATTAAAAAAAAAATAAAGTGAAACAAATAAAGGTTTTATATTAAAAAAAAATAAAATAATTTTAAAATAATTTAAAAAATAATAGTATATATAATATTTATAATAAAAAAAATAAATAAAATTTTTTAAAAAAATATTTAATATTAAAAAAAAAATAAGTTGAAAAAAGTTAAAACAAATAAAAGTTTTATATTAAAATAAATAAAATAATTTTAAAACAATAAATATAATGATAATTTAATTAAAAAAAAAATAAAAATAAAAAAATATTGATAATTTAATTAAAAATTTAATTTATTTATAATGATAACTTATTTTAAAAAAATGTATATAAATTCATGATCTTAGATAATTTGTATACTATCAAGTTATTAAGCATTTAATGCTTTTATTTTTAATAAACTATAGCAGGTTATCAGTTTCAACAGAATCAGTTTCAAGAGGGTCATCTGTATCTAAATTTAAGGTTGTAATTTTTTTTTTTACTCTTTTATAATGATTATACTATCGATTCCAAATTCAGTTTGAAGTCCAATAATCAGTATGAACTGCTAACTTCTCAACCAAATATTCAACAATCTCTGTGAGTAATACAAAAGAATCTTCATATTTTTCGAGCTCTATAAAAATTTTTTCTTGAATATCTGTTGGTATATGTGTTGAATGCTGTCTTTTTTGATGTGATAATCCAGATAATAATTCCAATTGTAAGTTTTGGTTAATCTCTTCAACTTCTATATTATCATTTAGTTCTAAAGCTTAAAATTTTTCTGTCACTATTTGATTAGTTTCTTCTGTTGCTATTTGATTAGTTTTTGCTCTTACATATTTTTTTATTTTTTATCTTTATAGGTATTAGAATTGCTTGTACAGAAGTTTTTTGCTTAATAATACTATTCATTCTTTTGATTCCTACAGTGGCCTACCATATTATTGTGGTCATTTTTTAAAAATTTATACAGAGTTAAATATATAAGATATTAAGCTAAAAATTAAATTATAAATTCTTTAAATCTATACCTTTTAAATAAAAAAACTTTAAAAAATTTTATGCTACAGTTTTTAAAAATAATAAATTTAAGTAAAATTTTAGATTTTTAAGTTTGACTGGTTTTTATTATTGTACAAAATTAATTAAAAAAATAAGTGCATAGTAAAAATTAATTTTTTATTAAGCTAATTGAACTTCAAAAATAAGCAAAAATTATTCAGCATAACAAATTACATATAATCCCAAAATTTTTTAAAATTTTATAAAAATTTAAGGTAGTTAATATTTCTAAATATAAAAATGCAATTTTTAATTCAAAATTATAACAATTACCAAATATAGGGGTCGTCTAAAGCCATGTACCCACGTGCCATTTTCGTGTAAATCAACCAAATGGAGTCGCAAAATTTTGTTTACATGGATCAGCCCGAAGAAGTCAAAAAACAAAAAAAAATGCAAGAACATAAAAATGGCATTCTAAACCTATCTTGGGCCATTAATAAACAATGTCAGGAAGGTAATTTTATCTATATTGGTCCTAACCCTAACCCCGATCCTAATGCTAAACAGACTCTGATACGAATTTTAACTAACTAAAATTTCAAAAAATCATGTGGGTACATGGCTTTAGCCATCCCCCAAATATAGTAATTTTATTACTATATATAGTAATTAACTAAATTTTTTAAAAATTATAAAATTTTAAAGATATGTGCATTTTGTTATACTAAATAAATTTATTTAAAAAAATTGCTAGTTTATTAATAAAAAATTTAAGTTTATCTATTACTATATTTAGTAATTCTATTTATTATAAAAACTATATTAAAATTTAGAAAACCAGTCAAATAGAAAAATTTAAAAATTTACTTAAACTTAATTATTTTAAAAACTGTAGTATAAAATTTTTTAACCTTTTTTTTATTTATAAAGTATAGATTTAAAGAATGTATATTTTAATTTTTAGCTTAATACCTAATATATTTAGCTCTGTATAAATTTTTGAAAAGTGTTCACAATAATATGGTAGGCCACTGTAATTCATAGCAAGTAAATATTTGTCGGTATCCATCTTCTGTTAATTGTGTAGTTTTTGCAAATAATATGCTACTTTCTGGTTTTTGGTTGATAAATTCTAATTTAAGATCATAAATTAGTTTCCAAAGAACTTTTTGACGACTTTTGATAGATCATGAACTTCTGCTTACTGACTGGTCATTAGTAAATTCTGAAATTAACAAGTTAAGTCGATCATATTCAGTTTGTGCTACTTTGATATTTAACTCCAAATTTTCTAAATTTGTTGCACAGCCAGTCATATTTTCTTTTAGAAATTTTATTCCAAATGTTTCTAAAGCTTTATCAAAAGCAAAATAATAACCTTCTTGTGTTAAATTAATTGAAGGTACTGTTCGAAGATTTTGAAGAAGTTGTGGCTCATTTCGCAGTTCTGTTATAAATCGTGCTACTGATTCTGCATACCTATATTTTCTTGTAATATGAAATAAAGGTGCAAATGCCATTAAGCTATGAAGTTTTAAATCAAAATTTCCAATACGAATACCAAGTTTGTGCAATTTCATATACCCTACCTACAGATAAAAATTATACTATATTTTTAAAATATTATTGTTTGTTTTAGAGATATTATTAATAGAAATATTTTCTGTTTTAATATATTGATGTATTGCAATTTCTACAGCTGTCCAAAGAAGCCAAGTACTCAAAATGTTGCTCAATAGTCAACAACCTGTTCAAGCTTATCAAGAAATTTAACACCGAGCTGTGTAGCAATCCCAAAAAGCCTATACCCTAAAAAAGCAGTAATTATTGCACTGCACATTGCCTTGTTTGTATGCCATTGTCCCAAAATACAACAGTGCAGTTTGTTCATTACTTTTATAACTTTTCATACGGCGATAGATTGCTTCATTACATACTAAATTTAATATACCATCTTCTGTATAGCCAAAGTCTTCTAAAAACATATCAACAGCTTTGTGAACATGCTCATCTTTGCTTGGAGCTTTTCCTGGTTTAAGAATTACAACATTTGGAGGATCTACAAACAATATTGAATCAATATTGGTTTTAATAGCTTCATTAATATGTTCAATATTAAAAGTTTGTCCTGTATTAATTAGCTGATTAAAAATCCAATCTATTGTAGTTTGACATTGTTCCATAATTGAACTTATTCCAAAAGGAGGATAGTTTCTTATATCATCATCCAAATTAACAAGCTCCAAATATTGGTATTGAAAGACTATTCATGCTGTTGCATGTGCAGTATTGCGCACAACATCAAAAATATTACCATATTGAAAGGTTAAATCTTTTAAATCAATATTATTTATAGCTGCAATATTTATTATGTTTGGATTTAAATTTATTCTTAACCTAGGTTCTGCAGCAAGCATTCTTTTTTTTTGAGTATGAACTTCATGATCTTTAACATATGCTAATACTTGATCATTTTTGGTTGCCGACAAAGAGAAGAAAGAATATGCATAAACCATATTTTCTATTAAGGAAAAGCAATAGTAAGTATTACAAAAGCAAAAAAGAATGAAATTAGTTCAATTTTTCTTCTTTCCAACTGTGGAGGAGACATATTTCTCTCTTTTCTTTTTCTAGCTAATACTTGCAACTTTTTTCTTTTATAGTGAGAATTAATCCATAAAAAAAATTAACAAGAGATGATAGCATAGCTAGATAGTATTCATCAAAAGATTTAGGCTCTTCAAGTGATGATAATTTTTTTTTAAGCTCAGATCATTCTTGTAATATAGAAGAAGCAAGCATACTTTCTAGTAAATGAGATGAACATTTTTTAATAATTGTTCTTGATCTTGTTCTTTACTAACTTTGATTTTTTTAATAGCAAATGCTATTTTTATTAAAAAACAACTTGGAACTGTAGATATTGTAGAAGATGTACTTATAGTATTTTCCATTTTAGATTTATCTGTTGTAATATTATTAAAAAGTTTAACAAGTTTTTTTAATATACTAATTTTTTTAGATTCATCTTCTGATTCAGCTATTTGTTCAATCCACTTGGCTAGAAACTTCAAAGCAAACTTTGTATAAGTCTCATGTAGTTGTCGTTCTACACATAAAATAAGGCTTTCTCCATTAATTCACGGACAAAGTCCGTTTCATAAAAAATTATTTTACTAAAAGCTTATTTCGCAAGCAAATTAATCTAGTCATTGCCATTAAAGTTAAGTTTAGGTTTAAAATTGTTAGTACAATATATTTGAACTAAGTTTACAAAGCATTTGTAGGTGAAATAATGCAGATGCAAATTTATTATTTATTATATATCAATTGTTTTATTTTTATTTAAAAACAGGTTTATTTGGCGGGCAAAATATCAGAAGAATTGTAATCATTATTATCATAATTCCTTTGGCCAATCTGGTTAAGTTATTGATTCGGCATGATCTGTTGGAGTGTGCGGTTAGCTAGGACCCCAAAATATACATAGATAGGTCAAGTATGAGTTTGCTTATTTTTGAAGTTTTTTATGCAGATCTTTTCTATTTATAGTAATTTTTTGCTTATTTTTAAAGTTTTTCTGCAGATCTTTCTTTTTTTAGTAACCCAATAATTAACCTAACCTATCTATGTATATTTTGGGGTCCTGGTCAGCTAAGTAAATCAAAACTATATATAGTACTATATAAAAATTAAATATTAATTTTTTTTGAATTTATTGATCAGGAGAGTGATCAGAATAGTAATCGGGATTTTTTATTATATAATATACTTTTTTTAATTATTTTAGCATAAATCAATTCTTAAACATGTTTATCAGGTAAATAAAAGTTGGGCATAATATAATTTTTTACATCAAATTCATCAACGCGCATGTTTGCTCTTGTATTATTGCATTAGTAATTAGTAAATAATTTGTATCAATATCTTGATTAATAGCTGGCGCAGTAATGAATCTTATTCCTAAAGATACTGTATATTTGTCAATATAAAAATTAATATAGATATCTAAAACTATTCAAATTATTCTTTATTATTAAAATATATATAAAAAGTAATAAATAATCCTGATCACTATTTTGTTCACAATTCTGATCACTATTCTGATCAAAAAAAGTTCACTAATTAATTTTTATATGATACTACACATAGTTTAATTTACTTGGTTAACCACACACCCCAATGATCCATATAATAAATAATTAATAAAAGCTATTCTTGTATCATATAATAATAATTTATAAAAGCTATTTTTGTATTATATAATAATCATTTAACGATTGTCATAACAATAATTAATGTCCATGATTTTAAATTTTTGTTCGAATACTTGAACTTGACAAAGTAAAAAATGATGATAACCCATTTAAAGACTTTTTAAGTTTATTAATAAAAGTGTAGAATTATTTAATTATTAAAAAAAACAGTGCTAGAAATAGCAAAGCCAACCCCAGAGCAAGAGAACTCAAAAACGATTATTAAATTTATTACAATAGCACTAAAAAGAAGTAAACCACAGTGAACCTAATTTAAAACCTAATTTAAAACCTTTTGAGACTTGATTGCATTATACACACAGATTAGGAGTATGAACCTGAATAGACTGCATATTTTAAAAAACTAGTGAATATAAGAGAAAAAAAGATGACCCAAAAACTCTACATTGTAGAAGAACAGTAGGAAGGTGAAACTTTTGCTTTTTTCATCTTCTGTTTCAATTAGTTTTCATTTTAGCAATCTTGACGAACCCTGTATTATCATTAAAAAGAAAACTAAATAATGTAAATAAAATGGTCTATTTCAGAAAATTTTAACTTTTAAGATATACTAATGTAACGTTCTTGGTTTTAAAGCTACTACATCATGCAGCTACTCTAATACTGTATAATATAAAAAACAAATAGATCTATTATTATTAGTCTGAGATTTGGGTGTAAACAAACCAAAACAATATAGTTTTGAATTCTTTTAACATTCTTTGAAATTCATAATCTCGACCAAGTATGTGTATTTTTGGTTAAAAAGTTTCAAAGCAAGAAGGTTCGGTCGCATTGCAAGTACTATATAAAATAGAACAAAAAGCTATTTTTGAGAGCGTGATCTTTCTCGGGTTTATTTTTTTTCTTGGTTAAAACTACAAATCAATAAAGTATTTGTATAGCTAAGCAGTATCTAGTCTTGTGAGTGTGGTTTCCTTTTTTAAGAAACCCTGAAAATGTTGACTAAAAAAAGCTTACTGTTGCAATTTACGCAATTTACTATTAAAAATAGTCATGTTGACACTCAAATTTCCTATTTAAAATTTTATCCTAGTGATTTGTGTGACAAATTGTGTGACTGTTATGTGAAGTTCTTTACGATAAATTGTTTTTATTTTGATTGGCTAATTGTCACGGGAAATCACAGGTAGATCTACAAAAATTGACCAATCATATGAATGTCATCCTATGAGTTTGTATGTGTGTCTGCAAATTACGAATTTTGATTGGCTAGATCAGGTGTAATGTAAAAAACAGGGTAGGCTAAAGCCAGGTACATTACGAAATTACCCGATATATAACCCGGATTAGTTCAAACAAAACAAAGCAAGACGGCAAAGACAAAACATGAAATATATAAAAAATGGCTATCCAAACCATTTTGTTTGACTATGTAAAAGCGTTGAAAATGCAATTTTACTATATAAACCCACCTCCTAACTAATAATACTGCCCGAAACTATATAGTTTCGGATTGACCGAAACCGAAACTGGTATTATCTGTTTTGGGCATGATCTTCTTGGCCAAAACTTGCCTAAAGACCTGAAACTATACTAATATGCCGAAACTGTACTAAAACTCCAAAAATGGCCTGCTAATTAATAAATATATATAAAAAAAATTTTTTTAATAAACAAACATCTGTCTGTCGTATTACCCTGTTTACTGAATGCTGATCATTATCTTATTGGAGTTAGTGGTATTAATCTTTAACAAAATCTGATAATTGGTTTTATATTCTTTCAAATAAAAGGATAATGGTTATATCGGATAAGATATTTATATTATAATATATTAATCAAATAATGTAACTCTATATTGTTAATTAATATAAAAAATGATTTATACATGAAGTTTGTACTTTGTACATTTTATTCTAATTTATGTATTCGTTATATATAATTAGTGGCCAGACAAAGAGACCTAGGCGAATTTCAGAAATAAATAAGAGTTTAAAAAATCTTATTTGCATATCAAAATTTTGAAATCGAAAAATGAAATGGGAGTATTTAGATACTCCTATAAATTTTTTTATTATGCAAATCAACAAACTATTTAATAATACTAAAATGATATTAGAAATAGTGTTGAGGTTGCATATGTGCTATTGGTACTAATCACTTCACTTTATATTTTGCTCCATGTTTAGCATACAAAATTTTAAAACAAACAAAAAACTGATATGCTATTTGGCCTTTGAAACATTTTTCAAGTTTCTTCCCTGGGTTTGCTAATCAACTTTCTTGATATTATTTTTTTTGCCAAATTTTTACAATGTTCGTCAAAGAAATAGAAAGTTTTAACGAAACTTAATATCAACCTATCAAGCATTGCAACAGTGCGATGCTAACCCTTGTTGTTTATTTAAATTAGCAAGTTCAATTTTTTTTTATTCATATCGATTTAGTGAATCGACATATATTAATTCATGAATAAACAGACCGAGTTAAGTATTTGAAATAAGGTGTCGGGCATGTGATCCAGGACAACAGATTGATAACATTAACAATAAAATAATTTATAATAACTATTATATAAATTAAAAAATAAATAAAATTTGTACATGCCCTGGATGGTGCTCGTATAAAACTGAGACTTTGCACTTTGAATAGCAACGTTTTTAAACCAATCAATCTATACTTTTCTTATTTAGATAATCCTTTTGAGGCAGCTCATTCTTATATCCCTTATTTGATAATAAATACATTTTATCAAAATAAGATTTACAAATTTTAATTCTGACCCCTTATTATTATAATATTCCATATCTTTATATTGATTCTAGCAAAAATAATAATAATATTAATTAAGTAAAAAATTAAAAAAAAATTAATAAATAAATAAATAAATAAATTCAAATAAAAAAAATCACATTTGGATTAAAAAACAAAGTGAAAAAATAAAAAAATTATAAAAAAAATAAAAAAAGATAAAAAATAATAAATGCTAAAAAAAAATAAAAAAATAAACGCAATAAAAAAAATAAATAAAAAAAAATAAAAACATTAATAAAAAAAAGTTTAAATTATTAAATAATAAAAAAAAACTGGTTAAAATAAAATAATGAAAAAAAAACCAGTTAAAATCAAATAATAAAAAAAACTGGTTAAAATAAAATAATAAAAAAAAACTGGTTAAAATAAAATAATAAAAAAACTGGTTAAAATAAAATAGTAATAATAATAATAATAACCCATTTAAAATAAAATTAATAAAAAAAAATTAACGCAAATATGAATCGGCATGTATATACATACGTATATACTAAAGCTCAAGTGCCACACTACTAAATTATGCTGATACTTGCAGAGTTCTAGTACATATAATATATGTCAAAACCTGTTTTTTAATCATGCTTAATTTATTAAATCAGGTATGTGAAAATTTTTTTAAAAAAACTGATAATAAGCTACCCCTGCATTGAATGCTTATACTCCAAAATAGTTTCAGAGTTTATTATAGTTTTGGGTTTTTTACATAGTCTCAGAGTTTTGGAAATTAGTTTTGGGTATTTAAAACTAGTTTTGGTTTGGTTTTTGGGACAAAAGTGTTTTGGACAGCATCATTATACAACACTAATTATAACAGCACCAACAGCAATACCAATAACAACACTAGGAAAAAGATAACTGGTTAATAATATACAGAAATAAAAGAAAACAAAGCAAAAAAAATTTTTGATACTTATCTGCAAATTCTATAGTATTTATATATTGATTGTTGAGCGATCTATGGTGCAGATGGCGACAACCTGAAAGGCAAGTCACGTGACAATATCAGTGCATTTTGGTTGGCTTAAATTAAAAAACATATACGTTCACATTTTTACAATTTATTATAAATTTTAAATTTTTAAAAGGCTACTACTCTACCAGTTTAGCTTTAAATTAAAATCTAAACTACAAGTTTTATTCTTTAGGTCATAAAGAACAAAATTTGTAAATTAGTTTTGCATTTTATAAATTTTTAAAAGAGGAGTAGTATTTTTTGTAAAGCTATTTTTTGTACGGAGTTAAAGCCATCCGCACTATAGCATTATTAAAATACAATTAAAAAATTACTCTAATCTTTTAGCGATTTAAATATAATTTAAAAAAAGTTTATTATATACAATGTTTCTCAAACAGTAAATCTACTGTAAATAGGCCAGAACATTATGAAGCGTTGCTAAAAAAAAAAAACCTAAATTTGGTCTTGGTTTTCTGAAAATTATATAACTAAGCAATCAAGTGAAGGTTTCAAAAGCCAAATTGAGAAGTTGTATGAGCAAATAACTAGACAAAAAACTGAATTAAAGAACCTGAGTATCATCTCTTCAGATATACTATCAGGAAAGTAAATTAAAAACTAGAGTAGAACCTCAAAATACAGAATTAGATTAATTGCAAAAGACTTCATTTTTGTTAGCACTTATATATATTTGCTATTCTCATAAATTTAATTTGTGTTGTAAGTATTTGGATTCAGTAGAATGCATCAGACTTGCATTTTGTATTTGCACCTTTATAGTAGTAAGCAATGGACAGAATAGCTATAGGAACATGAAATTGAAAATGTTAAATAATAAAATAGAATGATCTACATAGTATAAAATGTGTTTCTTATCTTTTCTTATTCTGCTTATAATATATTACCCATTGAAGTTAATCATTTTTGAAAGCTCTTACTCTGGCACATCTTCTAATCTACTTTTTAGTCAAAAATTTTTGAACTAAAGAAATATTAAGTGACTAAAGACAAAATGGTTGCCTATCTTCGGAGGTATCATATTCACAATGAAATATTAGTTTCTTATATTTTTATATAGTTAGATTCGTAAAAACCTCAGCTATAATTCTATCAAAAAATTTTGTACACTATGACTAAGACTTTAGGTGAACCTTTAAAATGTAATTTTGTTATTTTGTATAACCTTCAAAAATTATAGTATAAAATTTTTGATGTGACAAATTATATGACTAATATGCAATTTATAACTAGTAAAACATATCTTAAATATTTTCAATTTAAAAATATTTCTAAGTTGTATGGAACATGCATAAAAAGTGGGCCATTGTATTTTGTCACCAATTGCCAATTCGAAATAATAATATGAATAATTTTGCAGAGGCTAGAATTTAAATCATTAAAGCTATTGTCTTTAAATATATATGACACAAGCCTATACTAGACAATAAAATAGTATAACTTTAAAAAGCATAAATTTTTGTAAAGACAATATTTTTAAAAGATATTTGGCAAATTTGTAGAATTTATTATAATGAACAAAGTTATTGGTCAGATTTTTAAAATATTGTCTTTATAAAAAGTTATAGCACTTTAAAGTTAGTTAAACTTGAAATATATAGTAATTATATATAAAATAATAGTAAGTTTTAAAATACATTAACTTTTTATAAAAAGGTTTTTTAAAAAATTATTTGGCAAATTTATAGACTAATATTGCTCTACAAAATTACTAGTTAGTTTTTAAAAAACCTCATACACAAAAAATTATAGTGATTTAAAAATTGAAACATATTAAGTATAGACTTCTTGCACCATACAAGTATTTAATTTACAATAGATCTTTCACAGGTCAAAATCCAATATATTGGGTATCTATCAGATACTATATTACTATAATTTGGTGAAATATATAAAATACTATATATTGGAGACCTACTATATATATATCGTATAGATTAGATATATTAGATACCCGATATGTATATGTAATAAAAATAATTCTTAATTCTACATATATTATAATTCTAAATCATTGTTTATAATGCAAATATTTCTATATATTCTAAAAGTTTATTTTTTACAATATAAAAAATAATTTTTTTGACAGTTTTGCTAGTATTATTCTAGTAATTTATAATGACTATAGTTGTTATTTATTTTTTATCAATACAACCTGATTTTCCTGGCTTGCTTTTATGCTGCCCAAAAGCAACCTGTCTTACTAACTATCACAGTGGCTAGAAATATTTGTAGTTAATTTTTGGACTACTATACTATAAGTTTATATAGTATCTCTTAATATTTAAATTTAGGTCTTACATTACATCTTGTGACTTCAGTTATTCCAAATCAGAGTTCTGGCACAGCTCTTATTACCATAGTATTAATTGCAGATCATTGCCCATTCTAGGAATTAAGTCTGTTGATTAATATTCTGGGTTTCTGTATCCTGCGGTGTTTTATTTTCTAATTTAGTCTAGCCTGGCTAGCTTTTTTACAAATCGCTGCCACTTGAATTTGAACAGCAACCTTGTAATTTGAAAGCTTGAGCATAACTGCTATACTATCAGACCAAAATTAAAAATAATTTTTACTACTTAAAATTTTTATTAATTTGATTTGTATTAGGGACCTAATAAATACAAAATTAACTAGCAATAGGAATTTCTAAAAGTAGTAGTAAAAATAAATAACAGATTGCAATTATGGCATATATGCAATAGTAAGAATAGAAAGTAAATTTATAGTTATCTCTATATGGTATAAAAAGTATTTATTCAACTCTAAAGACATCATAATAAGGCAGAATTTTTATTCCCACTATATTGCATATAAGCACAAGAAACAATAAATAAATAAATAAAATAAAGCAAACTTGTTTTTTTTTATTTATTTTTTTGTTGTATTCTAATTTTTTATACTTTTTTTTATTTAACTTTTTTTTAACATTTATTTATTTATTTTTTTTGTTGTATTCTAATTATTTATACTTTTTTTTTATTAAACTTTTTTTTTTAACGATTTTTTTAATTTTTTTTATTTTTTAAAAAAATAACTATGATTAACCAGGGAGAAATTACTAGTAATTAGATAGAGAAAATCACTAGTAATTGTTATTATAATTACCATTAATTAGATAGGAGGAAATCACTAATAGTTGTTATTATATTGCATGTTATTATAATAAAGCTTATAATTTATTTTAACAAATATGAGGTAATACAAGCAAAAATAAAAAAGTAGAGTTCAAATAAATATGTGCTCAACTTCTACCACTTTTGTTAAATAAACAAATAAAAAAATAATCGATCTAGTAATATATAGGTCTTTGCCTTGAAAATACCCTATAACCAAAACAACCCAAACTTGATTTTTGCTAATTTTAGAAATGATTTTTACAAAACTTTTTTGTTATTGGATAAAATTGATAGTAAAATATTTATCTGCTATGTCAATCATTTTCATTATATTCAATGTCAAATTTCTGGACTTCCGTAACTCAATTTAATATTAATTTAATTAGTTATAAAATTTGCATGAAATGAACTTTGTGCTTCATAAATTAAGGCTTAACAAAAATCTCAATTTTGGTTTGGGAACCTCAGAAACCTATTTTCAGGCAAAGACCCTATATAAGCAAGTACAAATAAATAGAACTTATTTATTTCAAGTAACAAGAAAAATAAAGCAAGTGTGGGTAAACATACATATCTTAAAGAAGTTTATAGTCATGTGAAATTAACTAACTACATACCAACCTATTTAGTTATTATATGGGATCTTTGCTAGGAAAACCACAGTTAGAGACTATTTAGATTTTGACAATAAAATTTGAAATTGCTAGCTATCTATAATTCCAATTTGAATAAAATTTTTTTTATTTTATAAGCTATTTAAGCTTTATAAAATAAAAAATAGTTTATTCAAATTGGATTAATAGATAGCTAGAAATTTCAAATTTTATTGTCAAAGTCTAAATAGTCTCTAACTGTGGTTTTCCTAGCAAAGACCCCATATGTTTTCCGTATATGAAACTATTTGACAATATTTATAAATCAAAGAATAAAGTTATTGATACCATAATTTATAAAGCTATTAATATAACAATATTCAAAGCTAACAAACTACAACAGATAAAGCTATCAATGCTATAATATATGAAACTTTTAACACTACACATTTGATATTATAAATACTACAAAATATAATGCTATTAACATCATAACATATGATTCTATTGAAGGTGCAATATATGAAGCTATTGAAGATACAATATATAAAGCTGCAATTATATAACATATAAAGATCTTGATAATATACTTTATAAAAGTATAGATAGTGACTGTATGAAGTTATTTATAGTTTAATATATAAAACTAAAACCCCAAAATATATATAAATAGGTCAGATATAAGTTTGCTTATTTTTGAGGTTTTTTATACAGATATTTTTTATTTATAGTAATTTTTTTGCTTATTTTTAAAGTTTTATTCTTTTTTAGTACTTCTATAATTAACCTGACCTATCTATATATATTTCAGGGTCCTATGAAACTACTAATGGTACTATATATGAAGCTTTTGACAAAATAATGAATAAACATTATCAAAGTGATACAAGTCGCAATCTTATATTTGATACAGACTCTTCAAATAAGGATTCTAATTTTTTTCTTAAAGTAGTTTTAGGTTAAGTTTTTAAATTTAGATTATATTTATTGTTCAAAATACAAACCTTTTAGCTAAACCATTTTTTTGAATATTTTTATATCAGACTTTTTATACTTGGGATAACGCTAAAAATTTTCTAAATTGATATGGATTAGAACAAAAATTAAGTATTTACAGAAAAAACTAAAACCAAATAGTGAATAATAATCTAGTATTGTGTAAATTAGCTAAAAATATAGTTGTAAAGGTAAATATCAGCCAAGAAAGTATTGAATTCAAATAATTAAAGAAATAAACGATCTAAAAAAACAGATTGTAAATAGAGAATTAATGGGAATTTTTCAAAAGACAAATTAATGATTTGTTTTACTACTGTCATAAATGTGCATAATCATCTAATGATGCCTTCATCTTCAACACTCCTTCAACCAACATCGCTATGTATTGAATACTTGGTAATAATATGAAAGAGTTTATTGAATTTTGCATTAATTATAGTGTAACTAGCACACAAAGCATTAAAAAAGCTTTTAAAAGAAAGGGTCGAGTTCAATGCATTAGACCTTATGAAGTATTTATATGCAAAACATGCTAAGGATCAGTGAAACAAAATTTGATGAAGTTGAACATTGCTTATGTGGATTGATATAGTTGTCATATGAGCAGCAATTGCTGTGGACTTGTTATCATAACTAGAGTTGCAGACATTTTGAAGGTCCAAGATTGTACATCACTTTTCACGTCATATAAAATTTATATAATCATATTAAATGTCACATCACATACATCACATCAAACGTTATAGTATATATTCATTGATATTCTAATATTTGCAGCTTTAATCATGACATTCTTTTTTTTAATACTATATCCCACACAAACAAATATAATTTGATAACTTGTTTTTTCACAGTAGTCGATAATTGTAATAAACATAGCTTATTGCAACTGCTCTGCTCAAAAATGAAACAGAAAATAGTTTTGTTTGGGCTTTAAGTATGATAAAAAAATGCATAAATAGTAGTATTTACTGATTCTGATCTAGCAATGGCTGATGCAATAAGCTTAAAATTTCCAGACTCAATTTACTACTTATGTGTATTTATATTGATCTCAACTTAAAGAAAAATCTTTAAATAAATTAGGTTCAACTGAATTTAGAAAGTTTTGTGAAGATTTTTTTAAATGCTAGCATACGTTAGTTCCAGATACTTTTGAGAGTCATTGGAAAATTTGAAAACTGAATACATACCAGCTAACAATTATATAAAGAGGCAATTGGATCTATTGAAATACAAATGGGCAATATGTTATACAAATAATCAATTTATAGCTAGTGCAAATAGTACTCAACAAGTTGAACATTTGAATCGAAAATTCATAACTGTGTTCAGTCTAATTCATCACTTTTATTCTTAGTTAAAGAGATTCAAGATGTGCTAAATAAGGAGTCAAAATATGCAAAAGTCAAGAAGTATAAGAAGCAATTTCTACTATTGGTCTTTCAACAATTTCAAAAACTTACTTTAGTTCAATTGAAAAGGTTGTTTTGTACTATATTTTACTAGTAATAGCATTTACTATATATAAACAAATGCAAGAGTGCTTTTACCAATGTCTGAAATTGGGTTGCGGAAGTTGCAGACTGCAACAAATTTTGAATTTTTGCAAGTAAAACTTGATATGCAAGTGCGGAATCCGCAGATAAATTTTTTAAATTTCCACAAGTTTCCCACATATAATTTTAAATTATGCATGTTCGCAAGTAAAATATTTAATTCACTTGCAGGTTTTATACCAGATTATTATATGCAGTTTAGTTTATTCTTCAATAATTTATACAAATTTCGATATGTTCTATAAATTTTTATTAGAAAATTTTTAAATAGGAAGGAGATTTTCTTATATTGATTATAATCGATTACAATTAAAAATACAAACTTGAATAATTTCACTCAATTATAATCAATATAAATAAATGATGCTGATATTCCTTTTATTTATATTGGTATTTATGTTAAATCTGATCAAGCCGCCAACACTTTAAAATTATCATGCATAATATAAATAAAGATCTTGTAATTATAAATTTAAAATACTTTGATTTAATCGATTTCTTTATTTATATTATTAATTTAAAATACTTTGATTTAATCGATTTCTTTATTTATATTCTTAATTTAAAATACTTTGCTTTAATCGATTTCTTTATTTATATTATTAATTTTAAAAATACTTTGATTTAATCGATTTTTTATTTATATTATTAATTTAAAATACTTTGATTTAATCGATTTCTTTATTTATATTATTAATTAAATAAAGACAATATAATTGTGCGTTTTTATTAATTAACAAAAATAAGATAGCAATAGTATATTCTTTATTGCTATTTTTTAATATTATATTGTATAAAGACAAAGTATATAATAATAAGTCTAAAGTATAAAAGCAAAATTAAAGTTAAATTCAAACGTTTTTTTTGACAATTTTATATTTTATGAATGTTAGTTTTATAATAATGTCCAATACACTTGATAAATATTTTTGTTTAACTGAATCTCCTGAACCAGATTTAAATAATCAAAATTAACCAAAATATTATCTAAAAAAAAAAGTTATGATAAAACACATGCACGATCAGATTGGGATCCAAGATGGATTAAAGAATATCCATGGCTTGACCATTGAATTGATAGCCAGGGCAAATCTGAATTATTCTGTATCTAGTGTTCTGAATATAATCGATGTTCTACTAATATCTTTTTTGGTACAAAAACATTTAAAAAAGATTATTTAGATAAGCATATTGGAATTAAAGAACATAAAAAAGCTATGGAAAAATATACAAACCGTCAACCCGATCTGATAGATATAATGAGTAGTTTTACGATACAAGCTGAAGTTAATAAATTAGATATTATTGCTAAAATGCGTTGAATATATTTATGTGCAAAAAAGAATCTTGCAATTGAAGCATTTCCTAATTTAATGGAATTAACCAATTTACAAATCCAAAATAAAACAGAATTAGTATATAACAAATCTCCAATTACGGTTTCACCTCCTATTTTTGGCCCTAAGAGAGTTATTTCAGATAAAGCACCTGAATCATTGTTAAGTAACCAAGTATCAAATTATACAAAATATGATAATTCGAAAGCTGGAGCTATTTTTTACATGCTATTGCTATAGTAATCGAAGAAGATATTTTGGCTGAAGTTCGAAGATCTCCATCATAGAGTATATTAATTGATGAGAGCAATACAATTACACATGATAAAACATGTGCTATTGTCAGTAAACATATAGTGCAAAATATACTAGTACTCCGATACTTAGGATTAATTGAACTAGGCGAAACAAATACAGAAGCTATTACGAATAATTTAAAAAATTTTTTTATTGCCAAAATGCTTGATACACAAAAATTAATGCATTTTGGTAGTGACGGTGCTAGTGTTATAATTGGTATATATAAATATAAATTATTTATAAGTTACAGTATTTATTTATTAATTTATAGTAACTTTAATAATTTATATATATAGAAAATAAAACTGGTATAGCTACTCGATTAAAAGAAGTTAATCCTTTTATGACCAACTGCCACTATATTGCACATAGATTAAATTTAGTTGGCAAAGATTCAGCTGAAGAAATTTCATATTTCAAAAATTATGAAGTTGTATTAAAAGAAATTTACGCATATTTTGCAACATCACATCAAAAATGGCAGCATCTTAAATTATTCCAATCATTAGATAATGAGGATCCTCAGTTAGCCATATTACATATAGTTAGTACTCGATGGTTATCACTTTCTAATGCAGTTTCGAATTTATATCAGATAATATTTTCTATAAAAGATGCACTTTATGATGAAGCTTTTAATGATCCTTGTGCAAAAACCAGACAACGAGCTAAAGCTTTATATGACGATATTGATTCAGAATTTATCTTAGCAACTAAATATCTTGCTAATATTCTATCAATAATTAGTAAACTTACTAAGATATTTCAATCAGATTATGTTGCATTATCCGATGTATATATGCAATTAAATGTAGCAATCGAGTCAATTATATTAGAATTTATTGGATATGAAGATGATGATATTGTACCAACTTGTGGATACTATTTACAAGAATATATAAATGATACTTTGGAATATGATGAATTGCCTTCGATATTTAAAGAATTTGCATTACATTTATTAAAAATCTTCGTCAGAGATTTCCTGATATTGGTATTTATAATGCTATGCGAATCTTTGATTTTTCACAAATTCCAGTAAATACTCGAGAAATAGTAACATTTGGAGAAAATGAAATTCAACTTTTAGCCGAATTTTATGGAAAATTTAAACAGCATAATGATACAAATTTTTCAGCAAAAGTAAATAGAATCGAACTTCTTAAAGAATGGAGAGAAGCAAAATTAGTTTTAAAAAATTATAAGGAATTAGGTTTTGTTGAAGGATGGAAACAAATTTTTGATAGTTCTCAATTTGTTATACTTTACCCAAATGTAACTGAAATGGTTTTTTTTCTCTAATTGTTCCACTTTCAAATGGTTATGTTGAGAGAATTTTTTCTCAACAAAATCTTATAAAAACAAAAATACGCAATCAGATAAAGCTTAAAACGCTCAATTTCCATATTATGATAGTTATGAACAGGCCAAAATTAGAAGATTTTAATTTTGAAAAGCATATGATATTTGGTTAAGGAGTCCAAGAAGGTTTTAGAGACGTGAAAATTTAAAATTTTAAAGTTTCAAATTTCGAATTTTATTGGTTTAAGATTTTAAATAAATTTCTATATTTATCATTTTATTATTTGTAAATTGTTATTTTTAAACTTATTTTTTTGTGTTAAAACTGGTAACATGCTAAAAATAATTTTTTTTTAAATTGTCAAACTCAATAAAATAAAAAAATCTATGAAATCATGACCAAAATAATAACATAAAATTTAGCACTTAAAATAGCTATTATTAAATTTAGCTTTATATTATGTAAAAACGATTGATTTCTTAATTTCTCTTCAAAATGAACTTTTAAACAAACTATTATAATTAATTATAAGCTATATTTATAAAAAAATTAGTCAGAAATAGTGTGAAAATTTAAAAAAAAATTGGATCGAAATTGTGTAAAAATAGAATAAAAATAATTAAAAACAGCAAAAAAAAAATAAGTTTTTTTTTCTCTTGAGCTATTGTGAGTGTTATGAACATAAAGAATAGAATTAATTCTATATATATAAAAAAAAAAATTTATTTGCGCAACTATTTTTTTATTTTTGCAATAATATAATATATTTTAGTTGCGGAAAAAATAATTATTTTTAAAATTTGCAACTAAAATTATTTAATTAGTTGCAACACGCAACAAAAAAAAAATTGAATTTCAGACACTGGCTTTTACTATGATAGTTTTCAGATAAATAACATGGTTATTGATTCGATAATACAGGTTAAATATTAATATTTTGTTAACTTGCTATTACAATAGATTAATGTATTTTATTTTTACTAATTGGAGCAAACAAGTATTGATTATACTGAGAGAGCAAGAGAAGACGATTATGAAGCCACTAAAATATATCTTGCTAATATCATGTCATCAATCAGTTAAGATCAGATTTTAGAAATTTGGAGAGTAGCTATTTTATATAAAGTCAAAATTAATTATGCTATATTATTGTCTAATGGATCTTTTCGATGTATATGCAATATTATTATAACATATAGTTATCCATACAGACATTTTTACAGGGTTTTACATTGCTCTGTTCAAGCTAAATAACATATAGAGCTCATTGTAGCATGTTGATATTAAAATATTTTTGCTAATAATTCAAGTTGACTGCAAAGTCAACGGATCGAACTGGGAGCTAAGCAGGGAGGTCCCGGCGTGGCGACTATCACAGGTAAACCAAGATGCCAGCGGGAAAAATCTGGTTCAATCACTATCCAATTTGAGAAAGGTGTAGGGGGGAAGATAAGTGATTAATCAATTTACCTAATTTGGACGTTTCACATAAAAATTGATATAACAAAGATTTATTGTAGGTATAAATGCGCAGACATCAGGACAGACTATGGCGGCCCAGAAAGAAAGCAAATTCGCAAAAAAAAAAAAATCCTCAACTTAAAGTCTATTGAACATGAGAGTATAATCGAAGTAATCCCCTTTTTAATAGATATATAACATCCAAATGATTAATAGAGACAATTTAGTTCAACATGTGCAGCAAGATGATTAGATGGCAGTCGAACAATTTCAAGTAACTATAGCAGACATACAAGATCATATACACATTAAGTGGAGTTATTCTGAGAAGAAAACCTAACATTCAAATTAAAAGCTATGCACAATTAGAGCATAGGAACTATAAATTATATGGAATAGCTTAGAACACAGACACTAATAAATATATGATAGCATTCGACAAACTCCATTCTAAAAGAAATCGTCTGAACATTTTAAAAAGCATGGCGCCTAACGCGTAATTCTCAAAGAATAACTCAAGGACGGTCAAGCAGAAATAAAAAAAGTGATAAATGTATAAAAGAATTTCAACTCAAACTCACTAAATATGAAGATGATCGAATAGACCCCTATCAATAAATTAGTTAATATTCGAAAAATCGATAAGAGTAAATCTGGTCCAATATTTTCAGCAGAATGGTTGGATAGCAGACGAATGATTACAGATAAATCTGAGAAATACACACAGTCACACAAACATCGTGCAGAGTCAATCTAGAAATATTGCCTAGCTCTTAGTAGGGATTAGATTTTAAAAGAATTAAATATTACACACAAGTAGGAAACAAGGAGTATGAAATATATGGGATAACTCAAACCCATCTACAAATGAACAAATATGTGATAGTCTGTAATAATCTTATTTTAAATAAAAACTTAGTAATGGAAAATGCAAATATTAAAGCAAAAAAAAAATATATATATATATATATATATATAACACTTCCATAGTGTGGTGCCAAACTATGCAACTCTCAGAAATGTCAAAAGAATGGACAAGTCGAAATAAAGACATTAATGACTATATTAAAGAAATTCAATTTAAAGCAACTGAGTATGAGGTCGTTTTCGAATGGATTCCAGTTAATAAGTTAGATAGCATTCAAAAAACTAGTGAAGTGAATCTGGTTCATCATTTCAAAATATGCTAGATAATATACGAACAGTTTCACGTAAATCTAGAAAAGATACACGGTTACGTATGCCATCTTCTATAATTGATCTCAAAACATTACTTAGCTCACAAAATTAGTTGGATTCCTAAAAGAATTTGAAGACCATGCGCAATTAAAGTATATAGAATATAAAGTGTATGGAATCTCAAAATACATTACTAAGGGATATAAGATAGTATTCGATGAGTTTATTCTAAAAGATATCATCATAATTGACTAGGCAAAAGTCGTTACCGAGCAAACACCTTAACAGCATGGTGCCAAACATGTGACACTCAAAAAAAAAACAAAGAAAACAGTTCAAGAATGAACTAGTGGAATAAACAATTGATGAATGTATCAAAGAACTTCAACCAAAAGCTACTGAAAATGATAATATGACCGAATGGATTCTATTTAATAGATTTGACAGTATTTAAAGAATTAATAGATACGAATTTGGGTCAATATCTACAAAATAACGAGATGATATATGAATAATTCCAAATGATACACAGTCACGTATATCATTATATAGGATTCATCTTAAAACATTACCTAGTTTGGTTAGATTTAAAAAAAAAAGAGAAAAGAGAAAAACTCAAAGGCTATACGCAATCAACAAATAGAGAATATAAAGTGTTAAATGACTCAGAACATGGCTACTAACGAATATATGCTAGTATATGATGAATTTTATTCTAAAAAGAAATCATTTAAAATAAAAATACGAAACTTGTTTCGATTATAGATGCTTGAAGCAGCTTATGAAGTAAGACGAAACCTTGACACTACCTGACGAAACCATAAGTTGCGTCACTGACACATAACGCAGCTCAACTATTATGTTTTTAAGGTCACGTGAGTAGTTGCGTCAGGTCACGTGAGTTGCGTCAGCCATCATTAGTTACGATATATGCTCCAAAGTCTGACGTCAAACTTGTGATCTTAAAACAATTGGATGGAACAGTGGAAATGAAGAAATTGATGATTGCATCAAAGAATTTTAGCTTAAAGCCACTAAATATAAAGAGGTAATCGAATGGATTCCTTTGAACAAATTAAATAAAGTCAAAATAATTAGTAAAGATGGGTGAATTCAGAAGCTTTAGCAATTTGGTTAGAAGGTATAAAAAAAAATAGTTACAGATATATTTGAGGAATATTTGCATTCACATGCACTATGGCACAGAGTAGTCCTTAAAACATTACCTAGTCCCAGAGTCTGCAAGATTTTTCGATAATTCAAGACTCAACTACAAACGAATACATGATAGTATTTAATAAATTTTATTCCAAGAGAAATATAAAGCATGGAAAATGTAGAAATCGTGATCGATATAAACACATCATCAGTTTGGTGCCAAACACGTGGTCCATAGGCAAGCGGAAATATAAATTAAACGATGTATTAAAGAATATAAAGGCATAATGGAATGGACTCCTCATTAGGGGAGCACCATTTATCATCTGATATTTTCTACTATTAGGGTACCCCTACCCCCCACCTGATCATATCTATTAAAAACTATTATAATAACATATAAAATTTACACAAAACTACTACGATATATATATATTAAATTACATATATACTGTATATATGCGAGGATGGCTAAAGCCTGGTGCGTTTATATTTTTTTTTTGATTATTTAATTAAAATTAGGTTAACATTTTTTATTAATGCTTCTAGACAGATTTAGACACTCGTTTTTTGTATTTTCGGCGTTTTTCACTTTTTTTGTCTTATCGGGTGGCTTTAGACGACCCATATATGCACTGTATATCTTATACATATGTACGTTCGTACCTATACTGATTTTTTAGTACAAATATAGTTTTTCATACATTATTGGTTATAGTTATTTAGTGAATATTCTGTATTGCATGTGAGATCTACGATAGCCTGGCCAAATATAAAGTTGTTTTATATATTTGGTTGGACGATTGCAGATTTTATATGCAACGAAAGAAAAGCTACAATATAAAAGCAATTTAATTTCTAATTTCAATATGCAATAAATCTTAAATTTTTTTTTAATAAATAAAAATAAAAAATTTTAATGGTGAATTCATAAGGTTATCTTAAAACCTTAAAATCAACAATCGCTTGCAGATTTAAACGAATCAAACCAAATGTAAAGAATTTATCGTATTTAGGTAAGAAAATCTCTTATAAATTTAATCGAATTAATTTAGGATTAAACTGAAAATAATTTAACAATTCTTCTCTAGGTTTTTTTATTAAATTATCTGTGTGACCTTTCATGATGAATTCCCGATCTTGCAATTTTCCCGTTATAGCCATACCTGATTTATATATATGACGCAATTGACTAAATAAACCAATTTTTTCTCTCTTTAACTTGAAATAATCATTTATCAATGTGAAGAACCTATTATTAGTAAATAAAAGGATTAGCCCATTGTAAAAACAAGTAAAATTAATAAACTAGCAATACTTTTCTAAAAGCTAAAGTTCCGTTACCTTGTCTTAAATTCACACCCAACACTTTAGACACCAAAATCTTTATTATAAACTAATACAGTATACAAAGCTTTTTAACAATACCCAATTTTAGCAAAACTTTTTTTTACAAAGAACCTCAAGATTTATACCAAATGTTTTGTAATGCGTATGCATATTACAAACAAGCATCCCATTGTAATCCAACTCCAAATCATCAAAAACTTTTTCAAGAATGTAATTTGACTTGGAAACAAATTAAATATGAACATAAAGCATTAATAGAAGAAAAAATACGTGAATATTTTAATACTATTCCTTCACATATTCATTTTCATCAATCGAATTTTATTCCAAATAGAGCAAATAATTCTAATTCTATCTCATCTTTTCTATCATTTAAAATTAATACACAACCACAACATAATGTTGAAGTGCCCAAGAATGCAGTAAGTCAACGTGATGCAATTGAAAAAATTGAAGAAGCAAACAAAAAGATATCAGAATACGAAATAATGTATCAAATTTCAACAGATGAATCATTTAAAAAAACGCTAGATTCAAACATTCTTAAAGAAAAGTCATTGATCATTGAACAAGAGACACAGTTGAAAAAGCTTAAATGTCACGCTGAAGCACAGGCAAGACTTGAGGCAAAAAAAACAAGGTTGCTCCAAGAAGGCGTAGTAGAAAAATATGATGGGCCTGGAAGGCCATCAGCGGCAATGAATCATCCAGATTTCTGGAATAAAATTCACGAATGTGTTGAATATGGAGCTGCACATGCAAAAAGGAGAAAAGTCACCATTAAAGTACAAACTATAAAACATCTTCGGCAAACATTAGAAGAGAAGTATAACATATACTTATCTCGCCAATGTGTCTCAACATATCTTGAGCCTCGTCATTCTCATGCATCTGCCGCATGTCTTCACCATCATCCCGCTAAGGTTGTTTTCGCATTCGTTGCATGAACAGATATGAATCCTCACGTTGACGAACACTATTGTCTAGCTTCAGTTAAAGCTGCCCAGGTTTTTGCTGAAGTTTTTGCGAAAGATGCTGTAATCGTCTCTCAAGACGATAAGGCGAAAATTGGTTTAGGTGTTTCCACAGTTAGTCGCACATTTAAAAGTATACAAACAATTAATGAACCAGTTTCAGTTGCCGATTACGATTTTCCCACCAGCAGTAAAATGAAACTCATACCTTTTGTTTGTCTCATCATTGATCCAGCCAATTCAAATGATAACTTGCGATTAGGACAACTTGCGATCTTTATTAGACCAGAATATTTCATTAGCACCTCGTCATCAACCCATGTTGCTGATCTTCAGAGTCTCGTCTCCGACAAGCAGTTTGCCGCGGCTATTATAAAAGGGGATGAAGTTAAACCCATTTATTATATTATGACAGGGTGAAACCTGCGCAGCTAGCTAGTAAAATCTGCTATGCAGATCACATGAGGGTGAAATTCACGTTAACCTATAAAACACACTATGCTAACGCAGTTTTCACCCAAACCCTATGATCAAAGCGGGTTTTCTAGCTAGCTGCGTAGGTTTCACCCTGACATATTATATTTAACTTTTTAATAATCATAAAATTTGATTGGCTAATTGGGGTATCAGGTGTGGGTAGTTATAGTAAACAAAAATCAGCTGATTATTGGAAGCTGCCTAAAGGACTATCTGACATTTGTATATTGATAAGAGTACAACTAGCCACATCTGCAACTTTTGGTTGTCTATTTAAATGGCACCTAAAGGTTCTACACTAGCTACCATATCTGCAACCTATATACTAGCATTG
>QKWP01002261.1:17427-41754 GCA_003550325.1 Gigaspora rosea
GATTTTGAACTCTGTTTTTTTTTTTTTTATTCGTGACGGTTCAAAGATCTGTTAATCGTTATATATCATTTCAAATAATTACGATTATAATCGATTTGTAGATATATAACGATTTAATATAAAAATGATATATATCGATTAAGATATATATTGATTTTTAACCGGTTAATCGATATATATCGTTATTTTTTAATCAATATAAAACGATTAACAGTTATATATCGATTAATATCTATACATAAAAATTTTCTTATATAGACTATTTGAGGTCCTGTGCACAGCTGCAGTTGTTGTTAGTCTAGACTCACTACTAGATAATGCTACTCCTTGTCGGTGAAGCTGTTTCCAGTATGTACTTGGTTTTAGTTTTGGTACGTTATTATGTTTGGGTTAAAGGTATTTGTTAGACTTGTTGATTAGTGCTTCCAAAAGGTATTTTTGGGCTTGGAATTACTAGGACATATGATTTTATTTGCTTATTTTCTTGTTTTTTTGGTTTTGAATGCGTTACTAATGCTTTTTTCTTTTTCTAGAATTTTTTTGAGCTTTTTTTAGGAATGCAGAGTGTATGATTTTGTTGTTGTTTTTGTCAGTGATATGTTATTAACACCTTTCTTCAAAAAGTATAATTTTATTTGTTTTTTTTTTTTAGATGTTGCAATTTCCTACGATTTGTTACTTCAGTGCGCATTATTATGCTTGGGTTAAGGTATTTGTTAGACTTGTTGGTTGAATAGGTTAGTGCTTCCAAAAGGTATTTTAGGGCTTGGAATTACTAGGATGTATGATTTTATTCATTTATTTTCTTGTTTTTTGTTGGTTTTAAATGCGTTACTTACTTTTTTAGAATGTTTTTGAGCTTTTTTGGGAATTCAGAATACTGTATATAATTTTGGTATTGTTTTTGCCTATGGATACATTATTAACACCCTTTTTCGGGAAGTATAATTTTATTCAGTTTGTTTGTTTTGGTTGTTGAGTATACTGTTCTACTAACATCTTTTTACTTTAAGTGTTGAGATTTTCCAAAGTTTTGTTACTTTCGGTATTGTCTTTATTAGCGTAGTAATTTGTTATTACCTTTTGTGGAATAGTGAAATACTTTTATCATTAGTGCCAATGTTATTGGAAATGCAAAATAACTTTGTTGAGTTGTTGGGTTGGGGGTTAGGGTTAGGATATGTTAGAGATAGTTGTAGTTGTATTGAGTATTTAGGAACGGGAGCAAAGTGGAGACGACAGCTGAAGCGAAGTGACTATAGTTTGCACGTAGTTAATAGAATAGTTTAAACTGTGTATATTGCATGCTGCCAATAAAATTGTTAAACCTGTATTACTTAAATAACTTTTATGCGAGTATCAAAAATGTGGTAATTATTGTATTAGTAAATTAAAAGTTAAATGATGTATTAGTAATAATGAACCAAGTAATATATTTGTTGATTTTATATGACTTGCTGTTATAATTTTAACAAAAAACTTAAAGTGATTATATCTAATTCTGTAAATTGTTCTAATTCTGTATATTATAATATTTCATGATATCTTATAATCCCATAATCCAGTTTGGATAATTTGGTATTATTTGAATTGTTTCATTAAAATAATTCTAATAGTACCAAAATTAGCTGAATTAGATTACAATATTTTGAGATAAAAGATATATTTATTATTTTTTTGAGATCAAATATATATTTGTAGAATTGTATATTTCATAATTCTGTGACAATTTGGATGATTTTGGTATTACAGGTAACCCGATAATATCAACCTATGTTAATATCAACCTAAGTCACAAATCAAGTTTTTGCAAATTTTTATATATCAAAATTCCCTCGTATATATCAACTTTAATATGAATTTTCATTAATATCATTACCAACATAATTTTGAACAGGTTCAAATGGGTTAATATTAACAAGAGCCACCTGTATTCAAATTGTCTCCTAAGATAAATCTAATAGCACTAAAATCATTCAAATTGGATTACAGAATTTAAAGATATAATGTGTTTTCTGTAATCAAATCTATTTGCGTAGATTGTATATCTTGTGACTCTGTAATCCAATTTGGATAATTTAAATATCATTAGAATTGGTTTAGTGAGACGATTCAAATAGTTAAAATTGTCCAAATCGAATTACAGAGTTCTAAAATACATGTCCATGAAAATAAAATTAATTTTTTGTGTATACTTTATATTTACTGTATATATTTGAAAATAAGCTACTACCTAAAATAAGCTACCTCAAAAAATTCATTAGCAGTTGCTACATATAAAACTTTTTTTTTACTAAGTAAACTTCTAAAGTCCGATTAAGTAAAATTGTTTAGCACATTAAAATAGGGTTGTATTATTTCGCCAACAATTACTTCAACTACATAACATTTCACCGACAAATACTCATTGACAAGTTCATTTTACTGACAGTTTGTTTCACCAATATTTATTTCACCAACAAGTTTTTTTCAAAAAGCATCCTAACTTTAGCCATAATTCTATCTAATTCTATCCTGACCCTAATCTAATTACAATAACTAGAATTACTTTGTCAGTGGAATGAGCTTTGGTGAAATAAACTGTCGGTAAAATGAATGTGTTGGTGAATAATTGTTAGTTAAATGTTATGTCAGTGAAGTGATTGTTGATTAATTAATTGCCACCCCATCAAAATACATCCATAGTAAAAATTTGGTAACATTTGGACAACTTTTTATTAGTACGTTTTTCAATTTTTTCAAAAACCTTAATATTTCGAAAATAAGCTACTTTACAATTTTTTGTATAATTTTTTGGCCAAAAAAGGAAGTTTAATTTTGGACACATACAGTAAGTGGCCAGCCAAGTCTATTAATAAAATTTTGTTCAAATTCTGTAAAAAATTTTATATTATATATAATTTAGTATAATAAGTATATTATTTAGCAAACTTTGTTTAATTTATTTAACAAAAAATCAAGTTCATGATATATTTACAGAATTAGAACCATGCTTTTAAATTTTCATAAAATATATGGATTGTAAGAAGATAGCTGATTTTCTAGAGAGAGGGTTTAAAAAGTAAAAATTTTAATATAAAGACTTGACTAAAATAGGGGCCAAAATTTTGGTCAAAATCAAATTAGCTAATTCTTAGTAGTGCCCTAACTTTTATTATTAAAAAAAATTTTTAGTATATAAAATATAAAAAAATTTTACAGTTAAATAATAAATTGATTATATATTTTAGAGCATTAGTTCATGGGGACCCTATGATTGACCAATAAAAATTGATCACATGAATCACATGCTTAATGAGCATGTGATTTATATGATCAATTTTTATTGGTCAATTATATCACTTAAAAAATAAAAGCGATAAATCCTAAGTTATATATATATAAAAAAAAAATCCAATATCACGACGAACATTATACAGTATAAAAAAAAAAATCTAATACCACAACGAACTAAATATAAAAAAAAAACTATATCGTGATGATTTCAAGAAAATAAGGGTGCTGACATTTAATATCCATTTACTATAGGAGCTTACGCCCTACCCTAGGTAAAATCTATAAATAGAATTTTAGCCAATCAAATTTAACTAAAATAAGATTTTTCTTGACCCCCACCCCTAAAATATTACCTAATAAATGTCAGTGCTCTAATGTACTGTTAGCTAGCGTTGAGTTTAATTTATTATACCTCAAATCGATTATATCATAAGAAAAAAAACTATATAAAAAAAAAACTAATATTGCGGGAAAAAAAAAACTAATACAATGATGAACTATATATATATAAAAAAAAACAACAACTATATCGCGACAATTTTAAAAAAACAATGGTATCGTTAGTATTAAGTTTTTGAAAAGTGCATCAGCTAATACTCCTTTCAATCCAAAATTATGACGTCCAAGATTCAAAATCTTCAAGAATGACAGTTCAGAATGACGAAAGTTTGAAATCACTGACAAAACTAGAATAACAGACCTATAGCCCAGAATTTCCACAAACTATATACCAAACGACCAAGGCTCAGAATCTCCATACCCCAAAATAATAGCACTGAACGACAAAAGTCTAGATCTCAGCACCAAAACGTTGAAAACCTAGCACCAAACACGAAAAGCCAGAATCTTTATACTCTTTAAACGATAGCACTGGACAACAAAAGCCTAATCTTTATTGGTTTTCTAGCAAAGCGCAAACCTACAAAAAAAAAGAAAGTATTAATTTAAAGAAAAAAAAAACAAAAAAAAACAACAAAAATGAAAAAACAGTAACATATCTCAAGAAAGTAGCACTAACGACAGAAGCCAAAATCTTGCTCCAAACAACGAAAGCACAAAACCATCACAATTTTTATTAATTGTCTAGTGAAAAAACCTACAAAAAAAAAAAGTGTTAGTTCAAAAGAGGAAAAAAACAACAACAATGAAAAAAACATATCTCGAAGGATCCAAATTCTAATTTTCACTATTGGGGCTTCCAGGTGGAAACCTACAGAAAGTAATATTATTAGTTTAAACGAAGAAAAAAAAAAGAAAAGAAACTACTTATCTCACAAAATCCAGGGTTTAATCGCCAAATCAAACATGACTTCATAACAGTATTAAGGTTTTAATTATAGATGCTGGTAAAATTAAATCAAAGTGGTGAAATGATTTTACCATTTTACCAATCACCAATCGGTAATGGTGAAACTGGTGTAACTGGTGAATTGGTGTAATTGGTGTAATTGGTGAATTGGTGAATTGGTGAATTAGTGAATTGGTGAATTGGTGAATTGGTGGAATGGTGAAACAGCGGAATGGTAAAATGGTGAATTTCCAGAATCTGAAATTATTTCAGCCTGGAATTTGGTTAGGTTTTTGTTCAAGTTTTTGCATTTTATATTTTTACAGGCACACTTTGAGGTCAGAACTATTAACTGTTTATAGGACTGAGCAAATTCACTAATTCACCATTTCATCAATTCACTGTTTCACCAATTCACCAATTTACCATTCACCATTTCACCAATTCACCATTTCACACCAATTTACCATTTCACCAATTCAATTTATCGGTTCACCAATTCAACAATTCACCAATTCACCAATTTCACCAATTCACCAATTCACCAATTCACCAATTTCACCAATTTCGCCAATTCATCAAAATAAAATTTTGGTGTAATTCTGATGAAACTATTTCACCATTTCATCTGGTGAAATGGTTTAATTTCACCAGCATCTATAGTTCTAATCCAAGGCTTCAATAATGGTTTTAATGATAATTCAACTCCAATGACGGCTCTAGTAACAGCACTAGTGATGAATCAATGACGAAACCCTTAAAAAGAAGAAAAAAAAGCTATTTAATTAAAAATAAAAAAAAAAAAAAGCGCAAAAAAAAAACAACAACAATTATCATAAGGATAATCATTGTTTATATGATTGCTGATCTTAAAAATGATTGGCTAATCATAAGAGTCACTATAGTGATGGGTTGCCATAAATAATTTTCTTTTAAATATAATATTTTAAAATTAATAAAAAAAACCAAATTATAGCTACTTATATTGTATAAATTCTAAATTATCTAAAAAAATTTTTTTAATAAAATATTAAGGGTAGAGGATACGTAGATCACTTATCATATGATTTTGGTAGTACAAATGATTTTATATAGAAATTAGAAATATGCTACTAATAAAACTTTTTATAATAACATTTAATTTTTGGTAAAATTTTTGTAATTTGTAAATTAAAACATGCTCTTTCTAATGATATAAATTTTAATAATAAAATATTTTTTAAAAAATATACTTGTATATATGGTAAAGTTCTCCGTAGTCAATCCAAATTCTCTGTAGTTACACAAAATAGTTAATTTTGATTGGGTATAACATATGATCATCATATGATTTTTTGTAAACAAATAGTGATACCCAATTTTCAAGTACATGTTTCTCAGTAAATATTTAACCAATATTACTGATTTTACAACAATTAGAATCAGAAAAGTCTATTCTACAACCTTTTATTATAAATTTAAAATTATTTGCTTAATAAAATTTTTTTTTAATTTTAAAAAGAAAAAAATTGTACTACCAAAATCATATGATAAATGATCTACGTATTCTCTACCCTTAATCAGTGTTGTCATGGGACACAGACACGGACGGCAGACAGTCTGGGACGGGACGTCCGGGACATGTTCGCCCAGAATTTTTTTTGTCCCGGACATTTTGTGACTCAACACGTGATCATCTACCAATAAAATTCGTATAATTCCGCAATTTGATTGGTTTTACCCGGCGGACATGTATCATATTGGGACATTATTGCGGACATGTCCCGGACGTCCCGTCCCGGACTGTCCGCATCCCTGAAAAATCGGCGGGACAATGTCTGTGTACAACACTGCCCTTAATAAGCTATAGATCAAAATTAACTAGTTTTTTTTATTTGAAGAGTTATGTCATATCTATATATTTCCATAAATTGTACTTATATATATTTTATGACCATTTTTTCTAACTAGTGCTAATCTAAAGTATGACCCATCCAGTTATTGCTAGAGATATCTATAAGTGATCTGTTATAGCAAAATTTGCTTCCATCTATTCCTTCACTTTCAGTAAAGTTTATTAAAAAATAGACTTTATATGCTAGGCTTGCCACCTATCATGACTTCTCAAAATTAACTAGTTATTAATATTAAAAACTATTAATTTGATTATTAATAATTTTTTAAATATTATAACTATAAAATAATACAGATATATTATTTTAAATTTTAGCTTAAATTAAGTTTGATTTAGACTAAACTTCAAAATTAACTTTTTGTATATTATTTTGCAGTTATATAGTATTTTAAAATTTATAAAAAACAATTATACGGTAAAGAATAGCTAAAGATATCCAATTTTAATTAGTTGTTTTGAAAGTGTTATAACTTGATAAAAACGTATTAAGTCAAAAACCCTTTTTATAAAAGAAATTTAATATTTATTTTTAATAGTCTATTTCATATATAAATCAAAAATTTGTACTAATTTAGGCCAATAAAAATTAGTTAAGTTTTATAGTGTCCTTAGCTAATGAGCCTATTTAGCCTATTTGTATTTTTATATTAGACATATTAAAATAAAACCATAATTTATATTTAACCAAACTTTTGTAAGTCAAAGTAAATTTGATAATTATCCGATGGAAAAAGAAGAAAAAGTTCGGCAGAAACAGTTAGCCGAACCGAATATGCTAAGATGTGAATATAATTCGAATAGCCTCAAAAAATTTGAAAAATCTATTATATACAATATAGTTGTACAGTAAAGCTTTAAATACAATCTTTTTGAATATATAAATACTGTACGTTTAATATACTGTACGTTTAACTTTGGCCCAAGTATACTGTATATCAAATCTTTATAAATGTAACAATAATTTTTTTGTTTTTAAATATGATAACTACATATTTAAGTATAAATTTCGGGTTTTATACACTTAAACGTTAGTAACTACAGCAACTAAATAATAGAAATAATGGTGTATAGCAGTCCAGGGGCGACCGTCCCATCAATTTGTAGATCATTACACAATTGACAAAGATTTTTTTATATTGTTTTACAATACTTTTTTAGGAAGCTTGCGTAACTTACTCCGATATTAAACTCAAAAAAAGCTACTAAGTAAACTTGAAGTATTCGAAGTGCTCTACAACATATTTCTTTAATCCCCGTTAATCCCACGTCCTTATATTGCTATTGCCTAGCAAAGTTACTATCAAAAACGTATTGTTGAAAGTATATAAACTACTTGGTTAACTAAATTCTACTTGTCGAATTAAAATAAAAGTATAAAAAGCTAAAGGTAACGATTAAGCAAAGATAATATATCGAACATATCAGTTTATTTTATTATTATTATATGTATTTGTATAGAAATCTTTTAATTAAAGAATAATAGCAGCTTAGCTAACTATATATATATATTTTTTTTTATTTAAAATAGAAGCTGTATATATATACGTTGTATACTGTACCAAGGTCATAAATGATTCATCAATAGAAAAATTATTGCATTGTAAAGATCGCACAAGACATTTAGTATTATGTTTTATACTAGATATAGAGCTTTATCATATCAAAAATTATTAAATTTTTATTATCGATAGTTAAAACTTAGTTAATTTGTTAATAAATAGATGAATTAATAACCAAATAAATAAATAAAAATACTTACTTACTGCAACCGGATTATTATAAACTTTAATATAGTCTTTAATATATAATCTTTAATTTATTTCGCTTCATTTTAACATTTTTTACGATTTTGTTATTTTGAAAATCTACGATTTTGATTGGTTATCACCTCTTTGGAGATTTTCGTAATTTGTGTAACCGTAAACAGTCGCCCCTGGAGTATAGTCCAGGGGAGACCGTCCCAAATTAGGAAATAGTCGGGATGATCGTTACACAATTCATTAAAGTTTTTTTATACAGTTTACAATACTCTTTTTGTGAGGTCATCGTGGCTTGTTCGCATTATGAAACGTGATAAATTAGTATACAAACTTGTGGCTTTCGTATTGTACTTTAATAAAATAGTTGGATTCAAGATGATTCACCGGATATTTATATTATAACTTATAAATACATAAATCGTAATATAAATATCCAGTAAATCATCTTGAATCCAACTATTTTATTAAAGTACAATACGAAAGCCACAAGTTTGTATACTAATTTATCACGTTTCATAATGCGAATAAGCCACGATGAACTCACGAAAAGAGTATTGTAAACTGTATAAAAAAACTTTAATGAATTGTGTAACGATCGTCCTGACTATTTCCTAATTTGGGACGGTCTCCCCTGGAGGAGTATAGCAGGGGACTTTTGTTTCCGATAATTTCCAGGATCGATGTTACACAAGTATTTATATGTCGTAGTACTGTAAAACTAGAATTTTTCGGGTCTAAGCAAACTTAAAAAAAACATAACAATCGATACAACACTTTATTAACAAAAGAACTTCCTAGCAGGCGTCTCTTTGTTGAATCACGGTGAATCACGCCGAATCACGCAATAAAAGGTAGATATACTAAGAGTTGAAGTATTGTCTACTGTATAGCAGAAGACAATAAAAATATATTTTTATAAACTTTTAACGTCGTTTTTTTGTTTTTTTTTTCGTCTTTTTTCTTTTGTTATCCAAAAATTGACTTGTTTTTTTCATTTATAAATTTATGTAGACTGTTTTCGAAAGTTTCGAAAGTTATATGTATTCTCTATAAGACATTTGATTTATTTTATATATGCGATAGTATAGTTTTGTTAATTATAGATGAAGTATAAAAAATGGGAATAAAGGGCGTGTAACTTGTTATAAGAAACTTTTTAATAAAGCTCTTGTGTTTATAAGCTATATTTTAACCTGGGTGAATAGTTTTATTCATTTACAATGCAAGTTAGTTTGCTTCGAAGTTACGAAAGAAATTGTAATATGTTAAACGATTATCTATCTGTTTTCATTGAAAGTGTATCACGTGGATAAAAACTGTTTTATGATTGGTCAACTACCTCATGATCAGACCCGTGCATTTCCGAAAAATACAAAAGTCCTCCCTGCTATGTATACCGATATATATATATATATAATAATATTTAATATTACTATATTCATTGAAAGTGTATCACGTGGATAAAAACTGTTTTATGATTGGTCAACTACCTCATGATCAGACCCGTGCATTTCCGAAAAATACAAAAGTCCTCCCTGCTATGTATACCGATATATATATATATATAATAATATATAATAATAAATACAATATAGTAATATTAATTAACAATGTAGTAATCTCGAAATATTATCACGTGATATTAAATAGTGAAACAGTAAACAGCAGAAAAATTTTGCTACTCTCTTTGTATCTAGACGTAAATTTTCGTTTATTCATCAAGCCAAACCTCCAAGTCTTGTTCATAGAATCAGCAGAAAAAATGTCACAGCAGAATGATCAACAAACTCTATCGCCAAATTCAAATTTGTCTAATTCTCAAACCACTAATGCAAGTAATAATACAACGAACGATCAATTTTCAAATTTTCAAAAAAATTCACAACAAACACAACAGACTACAGCACAAAATCAACAGGTAAGTCATTCTGAATTTGGACAAAATTAGGACCACAGCAAAGATTCACAGATGTGCAGTTGTAAAGCTCTCAAAAAGAAATATATAAAATCTTCAAATATCTTTTGTATAGTCATCACCACAACAACCACAAACATCACAAAGTGCCACAACTCCTCAACTACAGCCAGCTACAAGTCAACCATCACAAGCTGCAGTTACTGTATCAGTACGGCCTGCAACTGCTTCTACAAAAGGTGGGAATACAAAGAAAAAAAGTGGTACAAGCAAAAAGGCGGGTGGGTCACGTCCCAAATCCTCAACAACGGAGAAAAATGATGAGTTGCCTCAGGCTTTGTCTCAAATGGCAAACGAATTTTATAACCAGGCTACTCAGCATGGGGGACAAAGCACACCAGAAGGTCAGATGTATTTCAAAAAGTATATGGATACGGTACAAGCTTTGGAACAGCATCAGCGAAACAACCAACATGCTAGTTTTTCATTTGTTCCGCCAGCGAGCCAAATTACGCCATCGCCGGCAACTACCCCTTCTCCTAATCAAATATCTCGCATTCCTGTTACTATGACGTCCGTACCTTCGCCAATGCATAACCATCAAAATAGTCCACAAATAGTTGCTAGGCCGCAGCAACATCAGCAACATCAGCAACATCAGCAACATCAACAACATCAGCAACATCAACATATGGTTGGACGAGGACCACCAATAAGTTATCAGCAGCAATTAACAGGTGAAATTAATAGAATTCAAAGTTTCCTGTAACAAACAATTTGAATAATGCCAAAAAAGCAGGACTATTTAAATTGAACTAGTGGTTTAAATTTTTTGCCTAATATAGCTTCGAGAGCAACAAATCCTACGAGCGGACCTCCACAAACAACGTACAATGTGACAAGACCCTATAATATAAGACCACAGATGATATCTCCAATACCTGAATCTCCACGAATGATGACGATCAACAATACACATGGGCATTCAGGAGCGACAGGATCTCCAACAAGTTTAGTGATTATATTTAACGTTTTATTTATGCAATGGATGCTTGTATATTTTAAAAATTTATTTCAAAAATTTATTTCAAATTTCTAATCAAAATGTGAATAAAATTTACAGCTCAACCTATTCAATCACCAATTATACCTTCTTCACCACTTACAAATAACATTGCGGAAGGATCAATGATTACTACTATGCAACCACAAACAATACTTCAATCACCAAGATTACATCAACAGACTCAATCACCTGGATCACAACCACCACCTCAATCACCACGACAGCCATTACCACAATCACCTCGACCTCATCAAATACAGCCTTTGCCTCAATCACCTCGAACACAACATCCTTCTCAACCGTCTCAAACACAACAAACGCATCTAACTTCACATGTAATCAATCCTTCTATGGAAATTGATTCAGTGCAAACAACACCATCTACAATTATCCCGAAAACTATCACAGATGGTATATCATCTATATCATCATCAACTATTAGTGGTATACCTCCTCGACAGATTGCACCAATAGCACCGGCAAGTGGGCTTCCATCACCGCTACAACAGCATTTACCCGTCACAAGTAAATTACAACTTCCAGGAGTAAAAATGCATCCTATACCTAATTTAGGCATGAATTTACCAGAAACACCAGCATCTTTGGCATTGGCTGAACCAGAAGAACTGGATAAACATCCTTTATCAAAACGTAAAATTCAACAGCTAGTTGATCAAATAGATCCCAAAGAGAGACTAGAACCTGAAGTGGAGGATGTACGTTATTTATTTCAATTTTATTATGGACAATTAATGTTTGAAACATTAAAAAAAAAATATTATTTTTATTTTCAGATGCTATTAGAAATAGCCGATGAATTCATCACTTCTGTAAGCTCCTTTGCGTGTCTTTTGGCTAAACATCGAAAATCCGATACTTTAGAAGTTAAAGATCTTCAACTCCATTTAGGTTGATATGCAATTAATCTTTATAGGTCTATACTCCTTTACTAAATTAACTAAACAAATCTGACTAATATTTGTTTATTTCATTATATAATTTTAGAACGTAATTGGAATATTCGTATTCCTGGATTTGCATCAGATGAAATTCGATCTGTACGGAAAACAATTGTACCATCATCACACCAGCAAAAAATGCTGGCAGTAAATATCGCAAAAGCAAATAAGGTTCCCTCTACTAGTGATCCTGGCCAATAATGAAAAAATATAGTCAATTTTCGATTTGGTCGATTTTTTCAAAATCAGCTGATCGATTTTATTAATATATAATAATAATTCACGCATAAGCTTTTGATAATTAAAAAAAAAACAAAAAAAAAAGTTTTTTTTGTATATATATTGAGTCATTTCTTGTATAACATCAAATATACTTACATCATTAGAGATATAATGCATAAACGACGTGCTCAAATGACAGATTTAGATCGATGAGAAGCGATGTAATATTTGTAATTAGCATTAGCGATATAAAGCATAAACCTAATACAGTATGATTGACGGAAATCTGGACTTTTGGATTTTTCCGATATTCAAATAAAAAGAATAATTTCATGAGTCTTTTTATTTGTAATATTTTAGATCCCTACAGTTCAATGACTCGCCGACATTCAAGGTGTCATCGATATTTGAGTTTCACCTTGATGAATAATCTACTAATATTAAAAAATATATGTATGTTTTTTTAATTGACAGTCCAATTTATATTAATTTTTATTTTTTTATTTTTTTTAACATGGCCACTACCGATTCACATAAAACTGTTTTAGAATCAAATTACATTTTACTACTATATATTGTAGATCCATATAATACAAAACTTTAAAGGGAAATTAAAGTTTGATTAGGTTTTAATTCTATAAAAGGAAAGTGTTTAAAAAAAGCCTTTATATCGTAATAACGTCGAAATTTATTTTATTAATTAAAATATATTATGGCTTACCTGGTGTCAGGCCACATATTAAATTGTTGGCTGGATTTTTAACCTATAATATATTTTAATTAGTAAAATAAAGTTCTGATGTTATTACGCCTTTTTTTAAAAATTTTTGTTTTTATAGAATTAAAAAAATATTATTAATATTAACGAGAGAAATTAAAAGCGTAGTAAATTCGATTTAATATAGCGTGCAGTTTACTATAATTGATAAGTAGGGGTTCCTTAAAACGGAGCAGACTTTTATTAATTAACTTTATGGTTAGGGTCGCTTTAGATTATAATTGGGTTAAGGTTAGAAAGTGTTTTTGTACTAGTAAATTACCTTCCCGCCAATACACCAAGAGAGATTCAGACTTCGACAAATTTCTCATGGGTGGATTTGGAAATTTGAATATATCACCTGAATTTGGATGTGATATTCGTGATATCTAAAAAACAAAGTCACGAGGATCGGCATGCTAACCGTCACAAAAAAAAAGCCAGAGCTGTAAGTACAGTATTGTGACTATTATTACTAAATAAATCAACCAATCAACGCAAGACAAATTCGAAATAATCCCCAATTTTAATAATTCCGCTTTAGATGAAAAAACGGATGTACGCAATTTCAATTCATATGTTAATTGTATTATTTATATGATATGTAGGCAAATCCTGTTGACATACTTTCTCATAATAAATACAAAATTTATTCTCAATCAAATAGAAATTTTGTGGAACCGCGAACAATGCGTTCACGGAATTTTGTAATGCCGGCTGACATTTAATTTTGGCCGAAATTTACAACCAAAATGCTGGCCGGTTTATGTAATTCTGGTCAGATCGCAAAATTATCATTCGTCACCTCGTCCCCTGCGCATATGCCATGAATATATTTATGCATTCGTGAAACTTAAAACATTAATCGAACAATGATTTATGTCAAAGTTAGTTTGATTTTATTTTTGCTTATATCGAAGGTTTTATGCAGTTTCAATTTCACGAGACACTTTGGTACAAAAGGCCTGTACCCTATAACAACCAATACTACACCACCTCTAGAGTCGCCCGACTCGTGTGTATTGGTGCAATTACACTTAGTAGCTCGACATGGTAAACTTTCCTCATTATCATCAAAATATATATATTACAATTTTTCTAAAGATACCATTTATTAGGAGCGAGATTTCCTACCGGTGGTGACGTTAAAAAGTTCGATATACTAGATAAGTTGTTCGCCAATATTCCTTTAGCGAAGGATTGGGTATTTTATTATGATTATTTTTTTTTCTCTTCGGTAGTATATACTCCCAACATGTTTAAGTCCATTTTAGAAAAATCCATTTAATTATTCGAAAGCAGGACTCCTTACAGATAGAGGCGAAAATGAACTATACTTATTAGGGAAAAGAGCTCGCCAACGGTACTACGAATTCTGGAATAATCTAACATATGATCCTAACGTTGTCGAATTTAAGAGTTCAGCTGTTTCAAGGTATTAAATTAAAAGTGATAAGGATGAAGACATTTATCATTTAATTTTTTGGTAGGAATTGGAAGTCAATTTAAGGGTTCCAAATAGCAATCATGTGATGGTTAACCAATCAAATTGTTAAACATTAGTTATTAACTAAAAAAAGGAAATCTCATTTGGATAATAATGACCCTTAGGGCATCAGATTACATAATCTGTTTTTGTAGTCATTGTACATTATATTACTGTCAACTAGTTTTTCCTTTTTAGAAAGGCACGAATCTTTGTATATTGACTTATTGGGAGATTCATTTGCTTTCTAAATTCATTGTCAGTGTAATTGGCATTTTAGAGAGGTGATCAATATAGTAAAAAAATAATTTACTTTTCTGACCTCCTGACAATTATTCTTGTTGCATTATACGAGGATGTTGTATTCTTATTATGAATCAAAATTATATGATAAATGTCTTTGATAACATCCTAGCACTTGAACTGATCACCGATGATTTAAGACCAAGAAATTTAATCTAAAAATTATATAATATAAGAACGGGTCAATCTGGAATTTCGTACGCCTTTGGATTGTTTTCAGGATACGGATCGTTGAGTGACATGAAATTACAACCTATATATATTTCTTCGGTTCCTAGGGTGAGTATGATATAATATGATGAATTTCATATTGGCTAATTTAAGGAATTGCTATTTTCAGATGATTTTGCTACCATCTCAATGAGACGATTCTAACAAGCCCAAAATCGTTAAAATCCGATCACAGGATTTACGATTTTGTACTATTTTATTAATAAATTTTAAATATCTTTGATACCAAATAACTTTTGATCTACTGATCCGTTTTTGGATGATTTTACTACCAAAATGCTCATCTTGATGAGACGATTCTAACAAGCCCAAAATCATCAAAATCGATCACAGGTTCCTGAGGCCGTTAAAATGCTTATCAACAAATCTCATTATAAAAACCCATGAATGCATTTTTACTGATCCTTAACGACCTCAGGAACCTGTGATCGGATTTTGATGAATTTGAGATTGTTAGAATCGTCTCATCAAGACGAGCATTTTGGTAGTAAAATCATCCAAAACGGATCAGTAGATCAAAAGTTATTTGGTACCAAATATATTTACATCGTAATTTAAAATTTACTAATAAAATAGTACAAAATCGTGATGATCTTGGAATCCTGTGATCGGATTTTAACGATTTTGGGCTTGTTAGAATCGTCCCATTGAGACGAACATTGGTAGCAAAACGGATCAGTAGGTCAAAAGTTATTAGCAATTCCTTAAATCAGCCTATATGTTACTATAAGATGGCTTATAATTATAAAATAACTTTTTTTTTTTTTTGTTAATAATTATTAAGAACCAAGATAGGGAATTATCAATGCATTATGCATGTCCTTTATGGCTTTCCACAGTTAAAGAAAATAATAATTTTACTCGCAAGCAGCAAGAAGAAAAATACCTTAATTCATTTATATCAACTATTTCTCAGCGAATCAGTGATCGATTAAAAATTCAGCCACCTTTAGATCCTATTCATGCTGAATTTATTTATCGTGCGTGCTCATTTGCAGTATCATTTTCTAATGAATATGATACTTGGTGTAGTTTACTTGAGAAAGATGATTTTTTAAAATTAGAATATTTTTTTGATATGGGTGACTATTATTCCTATTCCTATGGATATCAACTTAATACCAAATTGGCTTGTCCATTTTTTACTAGCTTTGTAGATTCAGTAGAATCCTATTTAAATGGACAGTCACAAGTAAAGAGTACTTTGAAATTTGCACATGCAGAAACTATAATCTTTTTGACAACAATGCTGGTAGGTCTAAACTGTTATATTAATGTACTACTATCTAGATTTTTTTTCTAAAATTATATATATATATACTTACAGGGATTATATGAAGATGATTATCCTTTAGAGGCAGATACTTTGCCACAACAAATTGCATCACGCAAATTTAGAACAAGCAGGTTGGCTCCATTTACAGCAAACATTTATTTTGAGATTTATAATTGTTCAACCAAATATAGTATAGATCCTACTTTTGGCACAATTCTTATTCAACTTATGGTTAATGAAAAACCTACAGTTATACCTAAGTGTATTTATACTTATTGTCCATGGAATACATTCAAACAAATATTGGGTGATGCTATTAACTGTGATTTTGATGATATGTGTAAATTGATCCCTACCAAATTTAGTTTATTTGTACAGCATTATGATGATACTATATATTTTTAATATTTAGATTTTATATAATGTTTACACTTTAATAAAAATTATAGTGCATGATACTTAAACTAAACAAATTAAATGCAGTAGTTTATATTAAAATAAAACTATCAAAATTATATAAATAAAGTATTTGTATAATTTTTAAAAACTTATAGATAAAAATAATGTTATCATTTAATCTTTATTAATGTTAAAATTCGATTATTTTAATTTTTGGTTAAAAATTATTTGAAATACAGTAGTATAATTCTGTCAAAATTTAGTGCTAAATTGTATTGTTTACAACTCTTTCTGACGATCCCTCGTACCAACTTTTTCACAACTACCGACCTATGACAACTATACAATTATTATACTTATACACAACAAAACTTTACCCTGGAGCAACTGGGAACCAGAGTTCCAGATCAAATGTTGAGATAATTGAAATAGAGCTGAAAAAGAATTCTCTTTTTGGGTTTGACTCCCCGGTAGAAGACTCTGGTACTATAGAAGACGTAGTAGAGCCGAAAACTCTAAAGTTTTTGTCAAAAGGAGTGGAAACATTAGTAGAAGCATACTTTTGGTTGAATATAATATTTTGTATAGCATATACTCTTTCAGTTCTTTACAAGTTGGTACTTTTGGTACTCTCCTTTAGTTTTTTCGAAATTTTGCCAAAAAGTGGGAAATCCAGCTTACTCCCTCCAGAAGATCAGCAGTGTTTACTCCTTCCAAATCGGGATTGCGCCTACCTAATTGGAGTCGATATTACGAGTGTGCATTTTGCTACAATGTAAACAGTAAATAACGTGACAGAGATTTTTCTGGAATATTCGTAGAAATTTCTTTTCTTTTATAAAATTAGGCGTAGTTTGTTAGTGTATATTTCTCTGCTATATAGTTTACATATAATACTTTGGTAGAGTTTCTATACAGTATTATATAATTTTTACGTCCACACATTTCTTTTATATGTTTGTTATAGATTAGTTTTTTTTCTTTGTCTTTCTCATCTTTCTTCTTTTCTTTTTTGTTGTATTTGGTATTTTGCTTAGGTTTTGTAGTTTCCCCCCTTTTTTTACTCCCCTTTTAAATTTCTTGCTTGTACCCTTTTTCTCTTTGTTCTTGGATTGAAATCACTCCACCATTGAAGCTAGGTGAGGAGGATTTAAAGAAATTGGCAATCTTGACAAGGCTAACAGCAGCCAATCAGTGATTACGGGGGAGCACGTGCAGAGAGTTGCATGCCCCTGTATGAGAAAATTGTTGTTGCAGCAGATCGCACTTAGCGGACATTATATAGCGCGAGTGAGTTTTTATTAGAGAAAGGAGAGATTTCGGTAGTAGCTAAACTGAAATTTTGTATACAAAGATATGCAAACTTCCTAGTTAATAAAAGCAGGATTGTCAAAGCAAAAAAAAAAAAAGTATTGTTTAATAGTTTGTATAATGATAATTTTTGTTTTAGATAAATTTTGTTATATGTAAATACTATTTAAATTTAGTATTTTGTTATGTAAAAGTTACATATAATTTACTAACATAATTTATATTATAAGTTATATAACTTATATATATAAACTCAAAATAACAATTTATAAAATTTAGTCTAAATTATACTATAATTTGGTTTTAATTGGTCATTTGTTTAGCCATTGAGGCTGGGTTAATTTGATGTTAATGCTAATAGAAATTGTTATATAATTTGGTCAATTTTAATATCTATGTTGTAGCTTATATATTGGCCCAGATAACTTATCGTAATTTACTATATAAAGTATATTGTCAAATAAGTTATAACAATTCTATTTGTAATCAACTTAGGTTGTTTCCAAGCAGTTTTCTTAATAAGATTTGCTAGTAATCAAGGTGCCGCTAAATCATTTCAATTAATCAAATTTAATTAAAATAATCTTTATAACAATTTTGTTAGAAATTCATTGTACAAAATGCAGATTTTAAATTTTAGCCAATTAGAGTAACTCTATAAAAAAATTGTTAGACCCAGTAAACACAATTTATTTTTAACTAATTAGATCATTCTATTAACCATAGTAGGAGGTGCTTGAGAACAATTTTAGCTGGCTAGTTGGCTGATTTTTCAAAAAATCAACATAGTTGACTTTATGTTAGATTATATTAAACATTACTGAGTTACATTTTTTTTGTTTTTTTAACTTTTTGACACGTCTTGCCAATATTTTATTAAGTCAGTATTGAGTACTATTTATAGCCTGTTAATACATAATAGCTAAAACTAAAATTCAACATTATACAGTTACTTCGAGAGCACCTACATGCGACTGGTCGCACCACTTTACAGATAAAGCAAATGTAAACTTTATTAGTCCATATCAAAGAGTGCCAGAGGATTTCTCTTCAAATTTTTCTCATCTAGCATCAATGGTAGGGATAAACTCAACCATACAATAAAAAGAGAAAAAGAATAGAAAGACAAAAGAATATAAAAAAAAGGAGGAGTAACTACAAAACCTAAACAAAAAACCAATACTAACAAAAAACTAAAAATGAAATATAAAAGAAACAAAAAAAAATTCTATATTAATGACGTAAACTAACAAAAAGAAAATATAAAAAACCATGAAGGACAAAAGAAAAAGAAAAGCACTAAGCACTTTTAAAGACTAGTACTACAAAATAAAAATTATATAATACTGCATGAATTCTTATCTGTCAAAGTAATATATGTATATCAAAAAAAGAAAAAGAGAAAAAAAAGCTATGCCTAAAAGAAAATTCTAGAAAGAAAGAAATTTTTTCTGATATTTTTCTCCAAATTATCCTTACGTGTTATTTATTATTTATTTTGCAGGCATCAAAACTTGCTTATGACTCGGCTCTAATTTGGTAGGTGCATTTCCAAATTGGAAAGAGTAAATATTGCCAATTTTTTAGAGGGATAAGCTGGATTTTCCACTTTTTGGCAATCTTTCGAAAAAACCCAAAAAGAAATAACGAAGGTACTAAAAGTTGTAAAGAGTATAGGTTTTATGCTTTGAAGAATAGTATACTTGACCAAAAGTAAGTTTCTATTTATATTTCCACCTCTTTTGACAAAAAACTCCAGGGTTGTAGCCTACTACATCTTCTATAGTAACAAAGTCTTTTACTTAGAGAGTTAACCCCAAAAGAAAAGTTCTTTTTTAGCTCTATTTTAGTTTTCTCATATCCGATCTGAAACCCTTGGTCCAAGTTGCTTCTAGATAGAGTTTTTGTTATGTACAAACATACTAACTCCAAAGGTTTCATAAATCGGAGTTCTTAAAAATTTTGGTACGAGGAATTGTTGAAAAAAGTTGATAGTTACTGAGTTACATTAACCAATCAAATTTAGATCAAACAAATTTAATTTAGTAATTTAGATTATTTTTCTTAGTAAAAAAAAAATTGATATATATAAATTTTAAAATTAAAAAAAAATTTAAAAAAAAGAATTATAAGATCTAAAAAAAGTTAATGAATATAAAATATAATAACTTCTAAAAGTACAATTTGGAAATTGATTTGATTTAACTAGCTAAGCCAATTTTTAAATATTAATTTAGTTGTATTAATCTATATTAGTGTTGTTGCTGGAAGGTTACTGGAAGAAAATCAATAGTGTCACTGGAACTTAAAGTTCCAGTGACACTATTAATTTTCTTCTAGTGGCCTTCCAGCAGACTTCCAGTGACCTTCCAGCAACAACACTGATCTATATACTATACAACTATACTCTATTATTAGAGTTACAACCATACATGTATTTGTGCTTTAATGTTACCAACATATGCATATTAACGCATTTGTGTAATATGATGAACATCATATGGACATATAATGATACTATATGCAGTACAATATAGTATTTAAAATTTTAAATATTTTGGCTCCGGCCCTACAATGCTACGCATTAGTCTAGTAATATACAATAACATACGTCTTCTAACCAACCTTTACAACAAACCAACAAAACGATCTACAATACCAACACAACAAACAATACACATTACCAAGCTGGCTGGCCCTCATAATATCCAATAAAACCATGTGACTAATCCGACCATCCATATCCATTCTTGTCTAACTTATCTATGATCATTAAACTACTCAATCTATATACCCTTTCTAACTTACCTACGAATACTAAAACATCCCAAGTTAAACATTCCTTCTCTTTGTATTTTCTTTCTATAAAACTGTATAAAATAGCTCTTTGTAAATAGACATAGAAAATTTCATAGCATAAACTTGGTCTTTGATCTATTTTAGCTAAGTGCAGGCAATAGGCCTGTCATAATATCATTTACTTTTTTTTTTATAGTTTAAGATGCAGCAATTGCTACTCTTAGCTAAGCCTGGATTGTAAGTATAGTAGCCTAAGTCTCAGTTTAGTAAAATTTAATATACAACATATACTTTGTAAAGTATCAAATTATATTAATAATAATAAATGATCTGAGACAAGATCTTGCTTATAAAAAAAATATATATATATATTCTTGTTTCTTTTAAATTCTTTAATTTTTTGAATAATTTTGTGAAGTTACAAGTCTAAATACCAAAGGATCTTGAGCTAAAGTTGTTTAATTAATAACCCATAAATAAATGAGAATTTGTATTAATAAAATCTAATAGCAATATATATAAAATATTAAAATTAGTTTTCTAACTAAGTAAAGTTAATTTTTTATTAAGCTAATAAATATTTTGTAAACTCAACTCTTTCTGACGATCACTCGAACCAACAACCACCGAACAGATCTGCAACAATATTTATAGTTAGTAACGTTTACTTCACACAAGACTTCATCTATAGCAACTGAAATAAGGAGTTTAGAGCTTGATGAGTCTTTTGGACTGTACAGAATAATTGAAATAGAGCTGAAATAGAAGTTCCCTTTGGGTTTGAGACTCCCTGATGGAAGACTAAGGAACTATAGAACAAGTAGTTAGTAAAAACTGGAAGTTTTTGTCAAGTATCTGTGGAGCTGTGGCAGAGTAGAAGCAGAAACTTGGTCGACTTTACTATTCTATATAATGCAAACTATTATATACTCTCTTTATATTGGTTTATTTTTGCCTCCTACTCAGTTTTTTTCTTAATTTTTTCAAAAAGTGGCGATTTCGGCGTACCCCCTCCAGAAGATCAACATTGTTTACATCTGAGAATGGAAACTCTAGTGCATAAAGTCACAAGAAGTTACATACTCACAACACTGCCAGATGACCATGTGGTACCGGTAAATGACTAAGGTCTAATAGACGGTATTACTGTAAATTAAATTATAGATTGGTGGATCTCAGCCTCTTAAAAGATATAGGGTTACGTAGTTATATACTTTATTGTAATATAGTACTAAGATCACATAGACTGTACAATATAATTTTTACGAGTTTAGTATAGACTTTGGCTATATATCTAGATTTATTTTGTTTTCTTTCTGTTTTTCCTTTTTCTGTTTTTGTTCTTTTCTTTCGTTTTTCCTTTTTCTCCTTTTTGTTTTTTTCCTTTTATATTTTGTTGTTTCCTTTTTGTGTTTGTTTTTTATTTTTCTACATTTTTCTTTACGTGCTCTTTGTGAAGAAGTTAAAATTTTAGAAAAAGAAAGGCGGTTTTGATATGGCATCCAACACCAGTCAGTGATTGATGAAATATAACTCAGAAGGTATATTCTAAGACCGGATTGAGATGAAGTTTTGGTATAGTGGATCACTTTGGGTGGTAACTTAGTTATCGCTTGGAGAGTCTTTTTTACATAGAACATTTGTAGTCATATTTTGTACTTGTACAAGGCAGCTAGACTGCACTGTTCACAATAAAAAAAAAGCAAATCGCTGAATACAAAAAAAAATAAATATTTTGTAAACTTTTAATAAAAGTTGTAAAGCTAGTTTTTGTGATTTAATGATAGTAAAATTAGTAAAATAGATAAAAAATTATAAGTAATTTAAATTAAAAATTTTTTATAATACTATAGAATTTTTTTTTTACTCTATTGTAACCAGTTTGATCTTTATTAGAAAAATTATATAGAGGCTATATAATATATATTCTAATAGTAATGAATATCACCAAACCTGGCTGCTTTAAAATAAGTACTCAAGTTTGGTTACTGTACTGATTTTTGTAAGTACTAATAATATATCGCAGTCCCAAATACATTGGATAGTATATAACTAGTATCTAACTATCTAATTAGTAATATATAAAAATTACAATTTTTGTGTTAACATTTTTTACTATATTTTATTATAAAAATTTTCTTAGTATTAAGTTCTTATTTATTTGCAAATTATCATTAATTTTTTTTAATTCTTTACTATATTTTTTAAATTAAATAACTAACTCATTCCAAGTGATTATATGATTGGTTAAAATATTTTTTTTAAAAATATAAAAGATGCTATTAAGTAAAAGTTTCTTATGCTCTAATTGAAAGTTAAAAATTGGCTTAGTGGATCTTAACATCGTTGAAATCAAAAAAGAACATAAAAATCTGCAAATTCACTATTATACACAGTAATAGTTTATAATACTTTTGTAACAATGAATTTGCAGATTCTTATATTCTTTTCTTTGATTTCAAGAACCTTTAACTTTCAATTAGAGCACAAGAAACTTTTACTTAATAGCATCTTTCATATTTTTAGAAAAATATTTTAATCAATCATATAATTACTTGTGGTAAGTTAGCTATTTGATTTAAAAAAAACATAGTAAAGAACTGAAAAAAATTGAACAACTTTAGCTTTGTAACTTTGCAAAAAGATTCAAAAATATAAAAAATATAAATCCTATATTTAAGATTATCTTTTATTTACTTTTGAGTAAATTAAAGAAATGTATTTTTTTTTTTTTAAATTTTATATATAAAATTAGAGTAAGTTATCTTATTTTAGTGATTAATATTTAATTTAAATCTAGGTATAATTGTTTTTGAAAATATATAAAATTAATATTGAGTTGCTGAGTTATTTTTTAGATTTATATTACTATAAGAACCAAACAACTAAACTTTTTTTAAAATCAAAACTTACTATATCCATGGATTTTTGGAATTTTTAATAGTATATTTCAAAAATTTACAGATATGCACTAAAAATAAAGTACTGGTTTAACATAAGAAGTTAGCAGAAATAAAAATAATCCAATTGTTAGTAAATGTTACTATTATATTCTTAATAGGTATGAAAGTATATATGTACTTTATCAGTTATAACAGTATATACCAGTAAAAAAGATTTGATTTTTTTTTTTGTTTTTTTTTGAAAACATAAAATATTAAATTTATGTTTCCAAAAAATTTTTAATATTATTATTAAATTTTTCTCTTTTTCTCTCTTTTTTTCTCTTTTTTTCTCTTTTTTTTTCTTTTTCTTTTTTTTTTCTCTTACTTTCTTTTTTTTTCTTTTTCTCTCTCTTTTTCTCTTTCTTTTTTTATTTTTTTTCTTTCTCTTTCTTTTACTTTCTCTCTTTTTTTTTCTCTTTCTTTTTTTTTTTTCTCTTTTT